>JAPMOQ010043751.1:0-10642 GCA_026543055.1 Argiope trifasciata | reverse complement strand
GTGACAAGCAATCATAAATGCGCTAAGTATATACACATCCAGTTTTATGGATTCTGCCCTATTCTTATGATCCTCACTCTAGGTGTAGCGTGTTTTATCTCACACTAGGAACTAACATATATTCTCCATTGCCAACAACAAATACATACGCATGTTTACATTCCAGATCGTCATTCATAGGTTACAGAATTTTAGTCCATTAAAGCTGCTGTTATTATGGTTTGGTTATTTACCTAGTGACATTGATTATCACTTAGGGCCTATCGTTATTTATTAGTTCTCTGACGATCAAATAAGATTCGAGGGATTTTGTCCGTGCCATTAAACATTATAAAAGGATTGTAGGGTTTAAATCCGTTTATTTGCATTATCCAAGGTTAAAAATTAATATATAAAGTAAATCGGAATCAACACAAATCTTATGGAGTTATTATGTTACTAAGGCATCATTCATTATCAAGAGAAATGTAATAAATCTAAATGTTGCCAGAGTTAATATAATAGTGAGTAAACAGGAACCAAATTTATCATCACATTGGGGTTCATTAGCGCTAGTTCAAATTTAAATTATTGGATTAGAAATTCTGGAATTGATGCTGGTACCAGGTTAAAATACTGGCTGTTGATCTTAGCATATTATCTTAGTAATTTCAAGCTAAATTATTATCGATAAGTGTTAACTGGTTATCCACATGGGAGAGAAAAGAGTATGAATAATAACACACCTAACAGCTAAATGTAAAATAATGGTGCCATGCAATTGTGCCAAATGTTACGGCAGTATTAACAGAAAATAAATATTTTCCATCAAAAGAATGCAAAAAAAATTATTAACAAATTGAATAAATACTTGCACGTTTTATAATAGCAACACGCATATGAAATTTAATAATTAATTTTTAAAATAATTATTTAATTTTTAAAATGATTGCAAATTCTTTAAATGAAATACTTTTTGTATGCCAATATGAGAACAAAGCGGGGAAATCGTTTTATTATTAACAAGAAAAGAATCATAGTCTTTACTTGTGAGGCTCATAGTGGTTAAATGCAGTGAATTATAACAGTAAATTATACTGTTATGAAATACAGGAATACAATAATTTAGTTTACACACGCACACACACAAAAAATATCAAATGTATTTCATTTCAATTCTGCTTTTAGGAAAGATCATTCTAACATTTAAGAATGTAACAATTTCCGAAAAAATTCGGATATTCTCTCATGCGAATTATTATTGAATAAGAAAATTTGTTAAAATCCTATTTCAGCCCACCTCTGGCGACTTTTTCAAAATCTCGCCAAATCGAAAGTATTTGATTAGTGGGTGGGTATTAGACTTCGCAGCGATCGGACGTACAAAATAAGCGCTCCGTAGGGTTACCGCATTTCTCTTCAGATGTTGTCAGGTTTGCCATTTTGGAATCATTATCGCTGATTATTTGGCAAGATTTTGAAAGAGTCACTAAAGGTGGGCTAAAATAAGATCGACCCGAAAATTTTCCAAAACCGTGCCAGTTTTAGCCAAATATAAAATTTAATTAAAAATGTTTTGTTAAATAAAATATTGTGACAGTTATTTATTAAGCGTAACGGTAGGGCATTAGAATTAGTAAAATAGACTTACAATCTTTTTATGAATCATCAAATCATGGATCCGATTGTTATTAAGATGATGGATTCAACAGAAATGAAATTTTAGTAAAAAAACTAATCATCTTGATAATATTTCAGGAGAAATCTGTCTGCCCTGCTAAACGGTCGGTGATAGAAGAAAAAATAAAGAGAAACAATAATTTCACTCCGTTTGTTGGAATAGTTACAATGATTTAAATTGTAGCAATTTTAAGTATTACACAGAAACAATGGGGTCTTAACAATGTATTTATTACTTGTATGTTAGGAGACAGAGCTATTCTTCTGATATACATTCCCTGATAAAATACAAGGGGTTTCAAAAACCTTGATCGCTGCTTTTATTCTTTAAATATTGATCACAGGCATATACTGTAAATTTCAAAGTTGCGTAAAAAAAGTGAAAAATGTTATGAAGTCGATTAAAATTTTCGGGGGATTTAACCTAAAAAAATATAATTGAAATTTTTATACGAACCCTGTACAAAAAAAATTCCTTATCAGTAAACTATGCCTCATCCTTTAGTAAGATCATGTATGAAATTTCAGCTTTTTGTCACAAAAAATTTCTAAGATCTAAAACTACATAAGTGTTGACTTAAACCATTTTTCGATGCTTGGATATGAATTCGCAAAGATTAAAAGTCCTCTTGGTTGTTCTTGTTTCAGGAATTATACATAAATTAACAAAGTGAGTAAAGATTGAATAAATGATAGTAGTTTTGCTGTCTATTGGTTCAAAAGAATTAAAAACTCGTAGAAATAATAACTTAAAGGAAATATTACATAAGTTTTTTTACTAATTCATTCAGTGTGCTATTTTTAAGTTATATACTGTAATTTATGATTTAAAAGTATTTTTCAGGAAACATAGATTTTAAAATTTGTATTTAAAACTAAAAATATGAAGCATACTTTATTTCCTTACGATGTATTTCTGATACACTTTATATGTACAGAAGCTGTAAACATTTGCATTTAATTTGTGATTGACATGTCATCAACTTTGTTTCAACAAATGAGCTCGCTGGTCACGAAAAGAATAATTTTACGAGTATAATTTACAATTTTTATTGTTAAAATAATTTATCTTCTTATAATAAATTTTAATTTATCTTCGATTGAGTAAAATCTAAAGATAGAAAATCTGTTATTTGTTTAATTTCGTTGACTCCAAATTGGCCATATCTAAAAACCAAAACTAAAAATGCAGTGAAGCATTCGCCAAAAATTTGCTACCATGACTGCTCCGTTTGAACATTTCTTTTTTCTTGGGGGAGACATATATTTCATATAAAAAATATGTTATTTTTTCTTTAAAATCAGTACAAAATTTAAGAAATAGTGAAAGTTAAAAGATTTAGTTATTAGAAGTTAAAGAGTGTAACTTTATCCGGAAAAACTTTTTGAGTTTAATGCTCTAATAATTTATCAGTTATGCTTCCAAAATATTAAAAATGTGTTTTTTGGTGATGTTACCAAAATATTAAATATGTTTTTTAAAAAAAAGTAAAAAAGGAAAAAAGTTATTGTATAAATGATTTATATGTTAAAAACGATTATAGAAACCTTGACTTTGCCTTTATTTTTTTAGAAAATATCACATTTTATATTTCTTTTATTTTATCCAGTCAAGTGCTAAAAATTGCATTTCTTTAAATTTAATTTGCGATGATAGTTGTTTTTTTTATTTGAACTTCCGTCATTCTTTTTCTTTTATTTTATCCAGTCACGTGTTAAAAAACATGGTTAAAATATTTCTTTAAAAATTCGTTGAAAATAGAAGCTTAAGTTATACATTAAAAAACTGAAATCATTAGAAAGCTAATTTTTTAACCTTTAAATTGACGTAAAAATCATGTTTGTGTGATGATATTTTCGGAAGTTATAGTAGAAAAACGTCTAAATTTTGCTTAAATTTTAATTAATTCAAATTCTAATTA
The DNA here is from genome assembly GCA_026543055.1 of Argiope trifasciata. Taxonomy (NCBI): domain Eukaryota; kingdom Metazoa; phylum Arthropoda; class Arachnida; order Araneae; family Araneidae; genus Argiope; species Argiope trifasciata. Next base: position 7,061 of record JAPMOQ010043751.1, on the reverse strand, counting down.
AAAATTCGAAAAAAAGCTCCGAGGTGCACATTTCCTACACACACACACACACACACACACAACCACACACACACACGCACGCACACATTGAGCTTTATTATAAGTATAGATATAAATATAATGTATTTATAAGAAGGATTTAGTAAATCTAATATATAAAAATGAAATTTTCTTTGTTCGTATCTTATGCGCTGCCCTATCATTCAGTCAATTACATTAAAACTTGGTCAACTTTTTGTTTGAACTTGTGTGCTTATATGTTAAAATTAACATCTGAAAAAAGGAAAAAAATCAAACAGCTATTCGAACAGTCATTCATATTTAATCACTCATATATGACACAAAATGCAATTATTATCATTGATGCTAATCAATGCGAGTGAAATGAAATTTAGTGCATTATAGTGAAAATATTTAGTGCTAGCGCTAATTGATTTGTTCTTTTTATTAATGAATAGTCATTGTCATTCTGCATGTTCAATTTTTTTGGCCCAACATATATCTAGGGTTATCTCACCCATACAAAATAAAATTATTAATGCCGATCAAGTTAAGTTATAGATACAATTTCTCAGTACAAACAGTATATTTTTTATTTAGTGAATCTACAAACGATATTTCGTTTATACTAACGTATAAAACGTTGATTGTTTAAAAAAATGTTTCTAAGCGATCGTCACTTAATAGATCTATCAGCGCAGCACGCAGAAAATATCCAATTCAAGTTTCTCAGACAAACAAAGGAGCGACAAGCAAGCAATAATGTAAATCGATTATGAATTACAAATTCATGTGCTTCAGAGTCTCAAGACCAAATGTGGTAAGAATCGAAAGACAACGTTCATATGCCATCTTATTACGCGTAACAGAATCAAAAGACCAATAAGAGGCAAGAAACGAGGCAACCATTCTTAACGGAATATAGACTGGTGAAGATGTACTCACTTCATGCATTTCTGTTATCTCCACCAACATGTCTTTTGATTTCAAACGACTGCAGTTCCCCATTTGACCAGTATTCTCTATGACCATCAACAAGGCCCCAGGTCAATCACTTCAAGTATCGATAAGATTCATGTTTTTCACATGACAAGTTGTATGCTGTATTCTTACGAATCGGGAAACCAAGAGATTTATTAGTTTTTCTGAAGATGGGAAAACAAAAAATATTGTCTATCCTAAAGCACTTGAACAATATAGTAAAAAAAGAATACATATTATTTGTGCGTGTACATTATTATATATATTTCAACTGTCGATAAGAAAATTATCATTTTTTCTGTAACTCCTAATTAAACAAAACAGTTATGTTAAATTTCAAAAAATGTTTCCTAACTTATTTGTTCTGTGGCAGCAGCATATCGTCTACCATCTAGTAAACTATTAAAAAAACCCTATCAATCTTAACAATAAAAATTAGCAAAAATAATTCACGAATGCTTTCTGAAACCTCAACTTACAGATCTGAATGCATTTATTAAGATGTAGTTTCCTTAAAAATAATTTTTCAAAAACACAAGTAAACCAGCTTTAAATATTTCATAAGTAATGTCTTTTGTTTCGAATAGATCGGCAACAGAAGTAAGAATAAAGAAACGCAATTATTCGAATCTAATTCTTGTAATAGTTGCAATGATTCCAACTGTAAAGATGCTTTAATTATAAAAAAGAAAACAATGTAGCTTTAATAAAATATTCATTACTTGTTTGTAAGGGAACATAATTATTGTTCCTACATACACTGATGGGAAACAAATCCCAACACTAAGAAAAAATTATTGTACAGTAATGAAATTTTAGAAATACATTTGTCTAGGTAACATATTTAATTGATTAAAGTTTCAAGATCACAGGTAGAGCCATTGGCCGGAAGAGCCATTTCAAATGTGAAATGTTGGTACATTAGTAACCGGTGTAACAGTAAGAAATTTGAATGCAAGCATGCAAACGTGCAGGCATTGTATCGTACAGGTGTCGGATATCAGTTTGTGGGATGGAGTTCCATGCCTGTTGCACTTGGGCGGTCAATGCAGGGAAGGCTAATGCTGATTGTGGATGACGCTGGAGTTGTCGTCCAATGCTGTGCCATACGTGCTCGATTGGAGAAATATCTGGGGATCTAGCAGGCCAAGGCAACATGTCACACTCTGTAGAGCATGTTGGGTTACAACAGCGGTATGAGGGCGAGCGTTATCCTGTTGGAAAACACCCCCTTGAATGCTGTTCATGAATGGCAGCACAACAGGTTGTATCACTAGACTGACTTGCAGTCAGGATACGTGGGATAACCACAAGAGTGCTCCTACTGTCATACGAAATTGCTCCCCAAACCATAACTCCGGGAGTAGGCCCTGTGTGTCTAGGCCGCAGACAGGTCCCTAGCAGGCGTTCACCTGGTCTCCTTCTAACCAACAAACGGCTATCACTGTGACCAAGGCAGAACCGGCTTTCATCAGAAAACACAACAGATCTCCACTCCGTCCACCAATGAGCTCTAGCTTGACACCACTCACGTCGCAAACGGCAGTGGTTTGGAGTCAATGGAGTTGAAAGTAAAATAAATAATTCTCATATTTTATGTTATCAAAATGCTGAAAATAAAAATATAAAGTTCTTTGTGAGTTTAAAGCTGGTAATTGCATTTTTAGTAAATGAAATTTAATGAACCTTAGAACACAGGCATATTAGCAATGTGGAAACTGGGGAAAATGTGCCACATTTTAAATTAAGAGGAAAATAAAGTTTCTTATATTCACATTAAGTTATTAAAATGTGCGTAATATAAAAACAGAAACATTATAAAAACAATAATTGTTTTAAACGATGTCTGAATAATTCACATTTTCTGCCACAAAATACTTTAAAAATTAAAGATATTTTCAATGAAGGTTATATGTTCAATGTTGTTAAAAAAATGAAGTAAAACTCATTCTTCACTTGCATTTTCACTGCATAATGCGTTTGAATCTTTTCTGATGCAAAAATTAAAACACCCAGAATACGCTTCGTGAAAAATTATCTACCCTTCGCCATAGAATTAGATTTCAGTGGTCTGGTGGTAAGGTCTAGGCTTTGGAACTAGAGAGTTTCAGGTTGGGGGCTAGATCCCTTAAAATAGCTGTCGTGTAAGCGGGTCTGGTGAATGTTAAAACTATTTGGATCAAACGTCTCCCTGTTGACTGGATGTGAAAGTTTCTGAAAGGCAGTGCCAGCCCAAATGTTGCCCTTGTCGTCTGACAGTAGTTCAACAATATCAGATCCGTCCGAAAATAGCCATAACGTTGAGTTAAAGCGTGGGGATAGTGTAATTAAACTAAATGAAAAAGGCACATAATTAAAAAAAGATTGAATTTACAAGCATTTTCAATCTCTAAAACATTAATGATTAAACACAAAAAATTGATGCTTTCTTGTTTTTCAGTCAAACAATAAATATTGCCATTATTCGTGTAGGAATAACAAACAATTGGTAATATTATTATCAATCTACCAATTCATCCCAAATATAATAAAATTATTGCCTTCACCTTTCGAGCTTCAATTATTCAAAACCTCCTATGAAAACAGAATCATGTTCTCCCACAATGTAAAAAATAGTCATACGAAAATGCTTTTACAATATTGAAACAATAAAATTTTATAAAATTAAGGCTCATTCTTAATATTTTGTTTTTATCTAGCCTGTAAACTCTAGAATTTTTACTCACTTATTAACATTTTATTCGAATTTTATTATAAGAATAAAAAAATTTGCTTTTAAGAGAAAGTTTGCTCGTATAAGTATTTTTAAGCAGTCATTCTAGTTATAAAAATAATGCTCACTATCGATTAACGACTACTTAAGAATCATAGTAATAAACAGATTACAAGTAATATTTTAATTCTATATTTTCCCCTTCGTATACTGTTTCAACTCAGAAGAACTGTAGTCTTCCTCTATTTACAAAAAAATTCTATTTCATTTCTATTCTTTTTACTTCAGGACAAGCTGTAATTAGTTTTTCTGCGCAAAAAAAATTGCAATTTCTTTAAGAAGAATCTTGAAAAAATTGCGACATAGATAGCTTAAAGCTTTCTATTTTGTAAAATATTATGAATTAGAAGAAATAAAAGTTTTAATCTAATATCATGGCAAAGTAAAGGGACTACGGTGGTCTGGTGGTAAGATCTAGGCTTCAGGTTCGAGACCTTTCCACAGAATAGTCGTCATGTAAACGGACCAGGTGCCCATTGAATCCATCGAGGGCAAATGTCCTTCTACTAGTGTGGTACTGAAGTTTGGAGAGGAAGAGTATCAGTTTAGATGACGTCCTCGCTGTCAGACCGCTATTCAAAATTACGAGCTCCGTCACAAAATAGCCCCAGTGTTGCTTTAAAAGCAAGACGTTAATGAAACTAAACTTAAAATAAAGCATGGCAAAGAGAGGGAGAGAACAAAGTAAAGGCTTTGTTACTATAAACCGATGTACATAGAAACGAGTTCGAGGATGTCCATATTAAAGTTCAATCACATTCTCTGCACCTTTTCAAACTGGAGCAATTTATATTTAAAAGAAAAAAGAATAGAATTAAAAGTAAGAAAAGTTTGGCGAATGTGTTGGCGGAATTGTGCCAATACGTAGGGTTGTATTCCGCCAAGGATCGAACCTGCGATGTTCGGGTTTGAAAGCCAGTATCTTATCCACTATACATAAATGGCCACCAATGTTTAGTGGTAGTTACTGGCTTATTAAGATGTCACCACAATAAGAATATTAATTTAATTTTAAAGAAAAGAATATTAATTTACAAAAATCTATTCTGAGTGTTACTCGGGGTTGAAATTTTTATATTACGTATTGATAAAAAATTAACCACTGTATAAATAAATTAAAATTTTTTCTCACTTGTATATTTATGAAATAGCTTTGAAAACTAAAAAAAAATATCAATAAAAGTTTATTATTAACTGGCTGAAAAAAATTAAATGTATCAATTGGTATAATGTTCAATAATTTTTTTCTTCTTAATGTTTAGTAATATTCATTTATTCAAGTATTATTGATAAAGTTAAGCAATCATAGTTTAAGTGAGGGTAAATATTTCATTCCTAATGCTTTTTTCTTGATACCTGATATAAAATATAGCTTTTCTTTTATGATGCAGATAATATTACTAGTCTCGTGCATTAATAATTGTGAAAACATTTACAAACACTGAATACAGAAATAAGCTTTATTCACAGATGCTGAAATTCCACCAGCATTGTTCTAATTTAAATTCGCATTATTAATACAAAAGTGGTCGATCGCTTAACGAGAATCGTATATTAAAATCAATTCATGTTTTCCTGTATTATGACCCTTCAGGTTTCGAAGTTGGAAATTAATTAATCAGCAATCGAAGTTAAGACGAAAAAGTATATCCTTCAAATGAGAACCTATCGAGCAAAGTATTTGAAATTCATAAATTCGTCTCTTCTCCTGATTTAATATGAGTTTGAGCAATCCGACACGCATATAACTACTAATAACTACATAGGCACGAAAGCAGGCAGGCGTACATCGAAGGAAAATTATTCTCTCAAAAAATGATGATCAATATTCTGCATTCGTTATCTGAAACTTTCCGAAACCAAATTAACGATTCATCATCATAATTCAGGTGTTGGGATTCGCACACGGTGTCTAAGGAATAATAAATAGTTAAGAATTATAGAAGATAATCGGGGATAAGCATTCATTGCAGACAAAAATAAAAATAAAATCATAATTCATATGTAATGAATTGTTATGTTTACAAAATAGAGAAATTATTTTTTCAAGCACAGGTGAAAGCCCCATAAAAACGAAATTATAAAGAAGTAAAAGAAGTTGATTAGAAAACAGAAGGAATCTTTTACCAAAAATTATAGACAAAAGTGGTTACTTTACTTATCGTGAAGATTAGGATATTTGTTATATGCGGTGGATGAGATTTCTAAATATCTTTTTTAAAAATCGTTGCCACTAGTAATGAGAGATTTGTCTGAATACTGATCTGAAAATTCTCATTAGCCATGAAGCTCTTTGTTTTAAGGAAAGAATGTAGAGTAGGAGGTCTAAAGGCTCACACTCCAGAGCTGTAATTTTAGCAAAATGAATGCCTAACTCGTTGTCGGAGATTCAGCATCACATTTTTACTTTCAATAGAAAGCAGATTGTTTCTTTCTGTTTTTCTAGGTAAAGACAAAGTATTGTCATAGCTAAAAAAAAAAATTCGAATTCAAATTTTCGATGACCTCTGTTCAGGCCATCATGAGCCCAAAAGCATATTTTTGGTATTATAATTGTTTGTATACCTACGAACACGATAACTTAAAAAAAGTATTTGATTTAAAGTGTTAAAAGTTAATATTTGAAAATACAACCAAATTTTTAAATTTGTATCAAATTTTGACTTAATCCATTCATAGGAAATCTGTATGTCTAACTGTTCGAATATAACTGAATCAAAAGTTTCAAAACGCGAGGATCTCAACAGAGATTAGATGTTTAGCCTCCGAAATATCAAATAGTTAAGAATTATAGAAGAAAATTAAGAAGAAACATTAATTGCAGAGAAAAATAAATGCAAAATCAGAACCAATATATAAAAAATAATTGATTTCGTGAAATGCATAGTTTATTTTTTTCAAACTAAGCTAAGCAATAAGAAAGTTACTATAAAGAAATGGTCAGAAAGATAAGAGAACAAAAGAATTTGTTACCTAAAGTCATTCTACCAAAACAGTTATTATTTGGTATAATCACCTTAAGACTTATAATACTCACCGTTTTGAGTTAAGAAGATTCAAAGATTTGTTATATAGAGTGAATTAGTTTTACTATTTCTTCTTCGAAAAATGGTGCCACCCGTGTTGTGAGATGGATCTTAACTTTCGTTTGACCCATCATTATTCTGGAAATTCTTTGTGTTAAGTAAAGAAGGTGGAGTGAAGATGCTTAAAGGTTTATCCTCAAAGTTGAAAAGAAAGTTAGTCAGTCAGGTGCTTGTTTGGGATTCCTACATTATCCACTCTTTTTGAATGACTCGAGCATTTT
>JAPMOQ010043742.1:0-11923 GCA_026543055.1 Argiope trifasciata | reverse complement strand
AAAAAACGTTTATGTCTTTAAAAAATATGTCGAATTTTTCAAGGAACTGTTCAAAGAATTATTTCAGCATTTAGTTTTAAATATTGAAATTCCGTGGCTTTTGTCATTTTTTGAATTGGGAATAGGAATAGAAGGTCATTTTTTAATCTATTATAAGTACACCCAAATATTCTTAATTGGAAACAATACAATAAACTCTAAATCCTTTTTTAAAATAATTTATATCCTCAAAAAAAGCCGACTGGTTCACTGTCACACATCATCTATTACTCTATTTAGTAAATCAACTTTTAAGTAGACGCTGTCTCGAATATCCGATATGTGACTAATCTAAACAATTAATCAATTACTATTTGTTTCTAAACATGCATTGTAAATGCATTAGAAAATATAAAACGACAGGCGATGTACACTTTAACAAATCAAATTTAATATGAGTCTACAATTTAGATAATAAACGAGTTACTATATTTTGAATCTACAATTTAGATAATAAACGAGTTACTAAATTTTGAATCCACAATTTAGATAATAAACTAAATTTTATCTGTTAGTTCTAAATTTTATCCATTTTACAATTTTAGTTTTGTAATTATCGTATGCTGGGACAACCTTGCAGAATGTTTTACTCGAAATAGATTTTGTAAAAAATTTGATTGAAATTTACATATATGTTGTGAATATGGGATAAGAAATTTAATCAGCTCAAAGGGAGTTCTTCAATTTTAACATTCAAGGACAGACACGTTCACAGAAATATGTTTTCCGTACTCACGTAAGTATGAAATGTGTGGGGAAAAAATGTCGCGTTTTTTTGGCAATTACAAAAGATTATTTTTGTGCATTTTGTATACAAGAAAATAGAGTAACTTTTCTAGAAATCTACCAATCAAACAAGCAGGAATATTTGTTCATTTTTAATAGAACAACTTTGTAATTTGTTTCGCTTGACTTTGCATTAACAAAGCGACAGATAAGCTACCGACTGCTGCAAGACCTCTAAATGCTTAATTCGACTCTTTACAGATTTTAAAATAATAGTCCAAAAGTTATGTTACGATTAAAAATACTGAATTTCTATGTAAATCTAGAGTAGTGACTTTTTTAAACACAGTGACAAAATCAATATTAAAAAAAAGTTTAGTAAATATTTTTAAAAATTTTGTTTAATTTGATTTTCTTCAAATTAAAAATATCGAATGTTATCATCCATATTTCAATAGTTTATTTAAAACTCGAAATGAAGTTTTTTTCTACTTTCGATATTGAATAACTATTTTAATATATAATCGATATGCCAGGCAATTTTGAAAAGGCTCGGTGATCGATACAAAGAGACTGTGAATTCCATGCTCTTGGGAAAGTTCGCAATTTCAAACACTTACTGATAACTAGTGTACTTTAATTCGTTTAATTTTGAATAAATCTTCATTTTCGTTACCACAGTTTTTTATATTCACTTCATTTTCCCATTTTATCCTTGCAGATAGCGTTTGTGACTACAATTTCCTAAGTGAAATCGTTTTCCTGTCATACTCCCTACCTTCACACAAAATTTGAAAAATTTTAAGTAATTAAACTCTGTAAAAATATCAACTTTGGTAGCTTTAAGTCAAATAATATAGCTTAAAGCATGATAACACACACACGCAAATGCACTTTCATATTTATTCAGTGTAAAGGCAATAAAGACATTCTGTAATAAAAATTATGAAACCATTGAATAAAAATTGTTTTAAGAAGGAAAATGTTAAAAAAATTAAATGCAGAGAAATGTTTTTTAAATTTAAACTTAAGTAAGAGAAATTTATTTATAATTACAAACAAATATCTACAAATGTGTTTTTTAAATAATTTGTTTTGAGATTAAATGAAATAAAATAATTACAAAATGAAAAATCCTTCTAATCGCATTCTAAAAACACAAAAGCTCATTATTTGCAAGAGAAACCCATAATTAAAAAAGAATAGTATCAATTTTTCGGAGGGAGAAATTGTTATACCAAAAACGCAATTATAACAGAAGAAACACAAAAATCCTTTCCTCAATTTATGGCTTACGCTTGAGAAAGAATGTGATTTTAGAATATTGTCGTAACATCTATGTTTTTAAAATTATACTCATTAAAATCTTTTAGATTCCTAATAAGAGAGCAGAAAATAAAAAAATACCTCTAATGTTCGATTAAAATAACGGCGTCTTTTTAGTTTAATTACGATAGGAGATGTACATATGAAAGATAAAAGATGTGCTTCGCATATTTTCGTTCCTTTTTTTACTATTATTCTATTATATCATCTTGGATATGCGTTATGTTAGAATTCCTTGCTTTGTTGCCAAAGTTATAGGAAGTGTAGTAAATAAAAATTGCTCCAAACGATTTCTTTGCCTTATAATAAGCCGTCGTAAAATTTCTTTATTAATTAGAATGACAAATGTGTACTTAATTATAAAGAAAAATTAAGATATTTTTACTTAGGAAAAATAAAGATAGAAGAGTGGAAACAAGAATTTCTTAGCTTCTAATTATTATGATTATTTACTTACTCCAGGATACATTAATTTTCTCGAGCAATTCGAAATGGAAACTTTTGCTGTTAACATTAAATACGTGAAATAATAAATTTAAAATAATTAAGGTTATTCGAACTTTTGTTTTGAAACATTAAAAGATGATTTTTAATTGTAAATTACAATTAAATTGTACAATTATCATTGTAAAAAAATTATAAATAGTATCATCCTCATAATGCAAATAATTCCAATTACTGTCTTTCCAACGCACATTTGTTTAAATGTAGCAATTTAAATAAGAAAAGTATTATAAAATAGCCTAAATAATATTTTTGAAAAATTGCACAAATTGTAGAAAATTTGTAAGAAAAATAAAATTTCAATTAATAAAAAATTAGTTTATTTGTAAAAAAGTAAAATTTCAGTCAATGAAAAGCTAGAATGTTGCATCCTAATACGGCATTGTTTTTTACATTAATACGCAGTAAATTATGAGAAAATAATTAGTAATTTCAATTAATTTAAAATCAAGTTGAAATTTAGAATTTTTTTTTACTTAGTCAGCACCTTTATACCGAAGCACTATATGTGGTCAAATAACCTTTATTTAATCAATAGACCCAAAATATTTGTCTTTGGAAACAAGACAACAAACTCTAGATTCTTCTTTACAATAATTTAAATCCTAAAAAAGCAGACTGGTTCACACATCATTTATAAATTTTGAGGAATATTTTTATTCACAAAAAATTTTGAGTTAGATGAGTAGCAATGAATAAAATAAAAGTAAATTTAAAAAATAATTTTTTTCTCTCACTGTTGAAATTGTGGTGGCCAAAATTCTATTTTCCGGAACATTTTACTGTAGAATTTTAACCACACATGAAAATAGTTACAGGAAAAATATATATTTATCTACACCAGATTGAATTGAAAATTGCCTTTAGATATGCAGAAATATACATATATTCATGGATATTGTACTCTTCCAGATAAACAGAATGAATAAAATTTCGATTTCTCTTTTCCTTTAAAAGTATAAATATCAGACATTGTAAGTTTTCTGGACAGAAAATACTGCTGTTTATTCAGTTCTCATTGTTAAAATAGAAGTTTAAACAGAACTTATTTTTTGTTGGAAAATTGTAAAAGCTTTCCGTGGTCCAAAAATATAGGAACAATCTTTTTAATATTAAAACGCCTTTCGTTTATGCTTTTAATATCTATACAGTTTGTATTATTTTGCAATACTACTTTGAAAAATTTAGTTCAGTTATGTTAACGTGCGGTTTTTTAAAGCAATATTGGAAATGTTTTGGGACGGACCTCGTAATTTTAAACCCAGGTCAAATGACGAGAAGGACACCTAAGCTGGCTGCCCCCTCTTTAAATTTCCAAGCTACATAAACGAGAAAGTATGACCTTGCGGATTTGATGGGCACTTGACCTGCTTACTTGTAGGTTCTTCCGTGGAATCGAATCTTGAACTTGAAATCATACGACCGGGCCACTGCGACCCATAGAATTTCAAGAATGTATTCGGTATTTTTTTTTGTAAAAAATATTTTTACGTTTAATCAATATTTAAGGTAAATCTAAGCTAAAAATATTCAAAGGTCGTTTTGTATTTAATTGGTTTAAAATTCTTATAAAAATAACCATAATGTAGTCCCATGCTATTTCTTTACAGAACAGCTTCATATCTTATGTGCTTTCAACATGAATAAATATTTAATAATTCCTCAGTAAACACTTTCTACGTCATTAAATAAACATGTAAAAATGCTAAGCTACTTAGTTAAAAAAAATTTGGTTCGTATTTACAAAATTTTAGTTTCCTAATTTAAAAAATTAATATATTTAAATATCAGCTATTAATTAGAAATTTTGTTCGTTTTTCTTCGAGCATTACAAAATAAAAAATTAATCTTTATCCTTTGCTTCGTTATACTAATGTTTATTCGTAATTATGTAAATATTTATTCTTATTAGAATTTTCAAAAAGAATCATAACTTATAAATTTCAACATACAAAAGAAAAAAATTGAGGTAGTTCTGTTGACATAGTGTTAAAAACTTTAGTTTTAATGTTACATAGAAAAAAAAACATTTACATTTCAGAAGAAATTTCCTGAAAATCCTTGAGCATGGTTAATAATAATTTAATACGATCAAAACGTACAAGTTTAGATCTATTGGAAATAGCTCGTAATCAGACAATTTCTCTCAAATCCCTTGTCATATTTTGCATTCAGACTTGAAATCATTTGAGAATGTTTTACGCCTTTTTATATTCTTGTATACAAAATATACAAAAGAAAAATATATTGTAATCATCTGAAATTGGAACTCGAAATTTTGACGGTTGTTCATGTTTTTGATTTGCCTATATCAGAAAAACACATTAACGGAATTATGTCCATCTTGTTCAAAGCGTTTTTGAATATGATAGTTCAAAAATGGCTTGAACAAGACGTACGAAATTTCATATCATATATTTTAGAATCCAACTAGCTCTGAGGCATATGATTGAGAACTACGGATCGATCTACCGTTATGGTATATCCTTTCTTTTGAAAATATGTACTATCATTGGTAAAGAGTAGTCATTCCCAAGCCATTTCTATACCTACGGGGGTGAAGAGAATAGCCTATCAAACCGAAAACTTATCCTCCTTATCCTTGAGATGCCCCTCGAGATGGAATATAAATTTTGATATATTATTCCCCTTTCGAATTATTTTTATCATTTTGTACAAATTTATTCAGAGGAAATCTGTATGCCCATCTATTTGAGTGACAGTGAATGTAGGATTTAAAAAAAGTAGAGTGAGTTAGCATTCGAGCTCAAATGAATGCAGTAATTATGACAAATATTATTTACAAAACTGTTACAAATATTGTAAATAATATTTATAACAAAGGCTCAGCATATAACATAGATTCTCATTAAATTTGATAAAACTCTTTCAAAAGATTGGCTGTCTATTGATCTACACATTGATCTGCTTTTAGATAAGATTATTCTTAGATAAAATTTTCTTATATGTTATTATATAATGAAATTTTTACATGTAATCGTGTGACTATAATTCTGGTTTTGATTTTAACTTCGAAAAAAATAGTGCCCACAATATGTATTTACTTTCGTGTAACTGTGTATTAACTATATACAAGGAATAAAAACAAAAGATTCCTTAAAATCTATTCAAATTCAGTAAAATATAGATTCAGCAAAAATATATTTAGTAAAAATGTTTTTCTATCCTTAATATTTCGTAACTATTGTTCACCAGTGATATTCAAGACATTCGCTACCTCTCCCACAGTCCATAATTTTATGCAATGGAATTCGGATAATAGATTTATCAAACTGAAAGTAAAAAAGTTGAAAGGTGACAAGGTCCTTTGGTTAACTATATTCAGGGAAAACTAAAAAGTGAAAATTACAAAATGTTCAGCTAATAACATTCCCAGACTTTTTATCTTCTCTTCCTTGTACTTAGAATATGCAGTCGTATGCCTTCTGCCTTTGTTAATAGATGGTGATGCCTGATTAGATACGCATCCCATACTCAGTTGCAATCGTAATAAATCTGAGAAGACGGGCTATTGTATTATGGTGCTCTCTTGAATGTCTTGTCTTTCATGTTTGTGTTTGTTTTCTGTGAAAAGTGATTATTATAGAAATGTTCCCCAAAACATACATATTCTTACTTCCATAGCACGGATCAAAATGATCTTCATTCCCCTATAGCTGTTTTAAGTTGTGTTATTTTTATTTATATATTTTAAATAAAAAAATAATCATCTAATTTGCAACTTTGTCAACATGTTGACAGCGTGTTTATCTTTTCTCCTGTATTCATAATGTGATTGTGCAACATTAAATTTTATTTCTATTTTTCTTCTATGTGAAACAAATTATGGTTGATAGATGCTTCCAAAATATGTGACCGCCTTGCTCACCTGACCTGAATCCTTGCGATTTCTAACTGCAGAGGTATTTAAAAGATCGCGTCTTCAAGGTCAAACCTAACTCTGTTGTTGCTTTAAATAGCAGCATTAGTAGACATGTCCTAGAAATGCAGCAGGGATATTAGGTGCTACTGTGGATCACGCTGTTCTGCGCCTTGTGCATTTAATAGAAATTGAAGGATGCCATACTGAGCAAATATTCTAATATATTACACATTCCTTATATAGCAATGAAAAAAGTTACAATTACGATGCGTAAAATATTTTCATTAAAAAGTTCCACCGATGAAAAAAAGTTGAACTGATATTTTTATCATTATGTAATTAATCTTCCCATGTTGCAAATATAACATTTTCCAAATTTGTTCAACATACTCTAAGGATTTTTTTTATTTTACAGTCCTTCAATCATTTGCTCTTTAACCCTCCTGTATATACGTTTAACAATGTTTCTTAGGTCCAAATCAAAATGCCCCTGACATTAGTGTTTGCTATTTTAAATTCATATTAATTACTATCATGTTATTATTAATAACCAATAAACTTTATTTACAAAGCAAACTACTTATTTCAATGAATTTTTATTACTTTTTCAAGAATTGCAAGCAAATTGAGTAATTTTGTGCGTTGCAAAATTTGGTTCATCCAATCAAAGAATTAGTGTTATTTTTAACAGCAGAGCAGAAGGTTAATAAAGAATATGAAAAGGCATTCAAGATATTCTAAACAATTTCGAATCAAATCTCAAATACATCTTTTAAGTTTGGTATATTTTCTCAGTAATTCATCATATGAGATTGTAAGAATTGATTAATCGCCAGGGAATTAAAGTTTTGATTAATTACTTCTTTCTGATTCTCAGATAATAAAAATGGGTAATTAACACACAGGACATAACATTTGCCCAGGAATTGGCTCAAGAAGAATGAATCAATTTTAAACCGACTTTTAAATAGACGCTGTCTCGAACATGTGATATTTGACTAATATAAACAATTAATCTATTAATGTTCGTTTCAAAACAAGCGTTATAAATGCATTAGGAAACACAAACCGATAGGCGATGTACATCTTAACAAATCAAATTTAATATGAATCTATCTACAATTTAGATAATAAACGAAGATAAAAGAATAAATTGTATCCATTTAACCCTTTTAGTTTTGTATTTATCGTTTGCAAGAACAACAGAACAGACTGATTTCCTAGGAATAGATTTTGTACAAAATTTGATAGAAATTTACATATATGATGTGAATATGGATAAGTAATTTTATCAGCTCAAAGAGCTCTTAAGTTTTGGTGTGCATGGACAGACACATTCCCAGAAATATGTTTTCCGTACTAACGTAAGTAAGAAATGTGGGGAAAAAAGGTCAAATGTTTTTAGCAGTTGCAAAAGATTTTTTTTTTTTTCATTTTGTATACAAGAAAATAGAGTAATTTTGCTAGAAATCAACCAATCAAACCAGGAGAAATAATTGTACATTCTTAATAGAATAATTTTGCAATTTGTTTAGCTTGATTTTGCATTAACTCAGCAATAGGTAATTTACAGACTGCTACAGCACCTCTAAAAGATTTAATTTGATTTTTTCTGGATTTTAAAATAACAGTATAAAAGTTATATTACTATGACAAATACTGAATTCCTGCATAAATTCTAGAACAGTGAATTTCTAAATACAGTAAAAAAATTAATATTTTAAAAATTTTAATACTTTTTTATTTTGATTTCCTACAAGCTAAAAATATAAAATTTTGTAATCCATATATCAACAGTGAATTTAACATTCGAAATTGCCTTTTTTTCTCTTCTCGATTTTCAATAGTTATTTTAATGTTATCTGTGTCTTATTACTTGTCGAACAGTAGTTAATTATATAATTTGCACATTGTAAATGTAGAAATTATTTTTTGTTAATACAATAAGAACTTCGAAGCAAGTATTTATCAATATATAGATTCTGAATCAAGTAGTTTTGATTGATGCAGCATTTTGACGATTAGAAGATCTATGTTATGTAATACGATGGGTATAAATAAAATTGCTTTTCTGCCTTAAACTGCATATTTTCATTCCAATTTTGTTTAAAATTATTTTAATAATAGACAAGATTGAATATGGTAATATTAATTTAATTATAGATTACAAAAATTATTGCGATCAACTATAGTTATTAATATGAATTATTTCCAAACTCAATAACAAAATTACGACAAAAATATTCTTAACTTCCTTGATGAACATCTATTTATTTTTCTTTGTGATTTAAATAATAGAGATTTTAATTACAAAATCCAATCAAAATTAAGCAAATGAAGGTTTTTCCCGACAATAATTACATTTATGATTAAACCAGTTATTACCCACAACTTCGTTCGCTGGGAAATTTTGATGTATATGTATGAGAACTGACGGTCTAATCAGCAGTCGGCAGTGGCTATCTAAAATCGACTGCGAGCAAAGCAACAATAATATCCATCACCACCTGATTCTCTCGGATGTTATACAGGCTGTGGTTTAACGCTTATAAACTCTCTCGCCCCATACTTTTAACTTGCACTGGTGCAAAAGGATTCCGAGGTCTCTGTTTTTGGTCTGCTAATGATTAGGTCATTTTGAATGTCATATCTTCTGATAAAACTTCCTCTTATTTATCCCATAGCTGGAGTAAGTTTGATAGTCCGCAAGTGCTGATTGATATTACAAACAGATCTTCTAGCTACTTTCATAGCCAGAGCTTTATTACTTTCCTTTGATAAACTAAATTTGTATATTCTGGACATATCTAAAAACTTAAAAAATTAAAACTAATATAAAACCGATACATAAAAAGAATAAACATATACAAAAAACTAACATAAATGCAACATAACTAACATAAATACAGTTTAATAACAAAAACACACAATTAAGCTAAATACAATTTATTTACATTATATACCCGAAGTAAAACAAAACAGCAAATCAAGTCCGTGTTTCTTTAAAATCAAGTCAAGTCTATTTTATTTATCTGTCGAAATTGAGATAGCTACAACAGTGAAATACAAATTTTTTAAACTTTTTTTTCAACAATTACGCATGTACTTTCATCGCCAATTGGCGTTACGCAAATATCTGACTTTCCAACGCCAGTGAGATAACGCAATGCAGATTAGAAATTATTTATTTCTTTTATTCTATAATATTTTAATTAAAAAGTAATTTAATTTTTAATTTAAAAGTAGTTCAAAATGAATCCGAAAGATCGATTGATTAACAATATTTGATTTTTAATACATCAAACAGTAAGAAAATGAAGAGAACCGTTTGTAATAATCGGTTGAAATTCTGCTAACCGGAACCTGATTACTTTTGGAAAAAAAACCCTGGAGCCTTACTCATCTTTGACGGGATCTGTCCTCAGATTTTTGGAGAGAACATTCTTAATTAATTAAAAATTAAGCACTCAATTGATCGGAATTAAAAGGAGTGTATATTTTATTCCTGACTATAATCTATCTCTGAGCTAAATTTCATCCAATTCCAGTTTAGCCGTTCTGGTGTGATTAAATAACAAACATCCAAATTATATTAGTAAGAATGAAATAAAAAAGAAACGAGAAAGGATTTTCTTACTTTCCCATTACAAATAATTTTCCTTTTGAGTTTCCATACATCTGCAATAAATTCTAATCTTTATATACTTCCAAACATTTAAATAATACCCTCCAATAACTTTCTGCGTTAGTAGTGCAGATGATTGCTTTAATATTAGCAAATGTATTGGACACTAGTTTTGTATTTAGATGTAAATGTATTTTTGGATTAGGTAGAGCTTTGCTTTTATTTTGCATTTTTTTTAAAAATGTATTAAAAAGGCTACATATCTTCATCTTTAATGCCTATTTTTACAAAACTGAAAATATTTTTCGTGGCTGAAATTTAGCTCATACAGTTTTTTGTCCAAGTATTCCTATAGCATGGTTTAAGTCAATGAAAAACTTTGCATAGTATTTAAATATAAAAAATATTCTTCGACTATTTTCATAGATGAAAAGGATTGATTTGTGAAGAAAACATACTAAATCAATAGTTTCAAACGTCCTAGATAAATAAGGTCTTAAAATATACTAATAATAATTCAACGTGATTCACCCAGCGGAAAATAATTTATATTTCTATTAAATATTTTGTTTACAGAAAAAATGATATGTTAGAGATATATTAGTATTCTTATAGTCTTATTCCTGAATTCTTATTGGAATTTTGTAGTTAATTAGAATATTTTTTACAGAGATTGCTTTCAATGAACTTTAAACATTTGAATCAAATTTAATGTTTAAAATTAATACGAGTATTTAGTTTATTGATGATATCTGATGAATATCCATGGAAATATTTGCAATCTCTAGCAATTGTAATGGCCTAGAAATAGAACAAAAAAAAGGAGGGAGGGAGTTAAATGGCATTAATTCCTCAAATATCAATTCACAAAAAATAAATCTGATGCTACATGGATTAAATAGAGAAAGAGAAGGATTTATACAATATATAAAGGTCATTTGAAATGTTGCATATTCAGTGTAAGTGTGAATTTCTGAAAAATAATTATTTTCAATAAACGTATGAATTTGGTGATTTAATTTTAGAGCTCTATGGATGAATTTGAAGAATCAGTTTCTTCTATTAGATAGATTAAATAGTTTTTAAAGCAATTTTTCTTCTTTAATAAGGCTTTCACAAAAAAATATTTCATTTTTTAAAAAGATAAATGAGTTTAAAAAAATGCTACTACTTTTTTTTCCCAATATCGTACCATTATACATAATATTACTAATATCTACCAATAAAAATGTGCTGTCAGCCGAAGTTCAGCAGCTTTCTGTCTTTAAGCACTTAAAAGACTGATAGCATACACCTTTGCACTTATAAAATTATTGAATCACCCATTAATTCATACCAAATTGTCAAATATCTGATTTGGCGTATTGCAGAAAATTGGAAGTATATTGAATTAGAGATGCAATTCTCTATTCAAAGGTATCAGAACAAAATATATCTTCACTGCTACATTCTATAAAGAAAGCTATTCCTTTAATAGACATTTCAGTAAAAAAAATCCTGCTCTTGCTAATTGACAGTGCTTTGAAAAGGTAGACTTCTATTTGAAATGTTTAGAATGATATTTCTCAGAGTATTCATCCTAAAATGCAATTTTGCCCTATTTGTCTTCATACCGTAGCATGAGATAAAATTTTCATCTATCATCTGGTTTTATCAGTTATCATGAAAGATAAATGGCTTCTGTTGCGGCAAAATTTCTATACTTTTTAAAGAAATACGTGACGTTTTCGAACTCATTTTGCAATTGTGGAAGGAATTTTATTGATTCGCTGCCTCCATCATAAATCAAATTAAGTTATTCCAAGCTGCTCAGCGAATGT
>JAPMOQ010043724.1:0-11960 GCA_026543055.1 Argiope trifasciata | reverse complement strand
CTGTTTATTAAATAAGGCACATGGGTGAGTCAAAGTTGTTGATAAAAGCTGATTTTTTCTATTTCGTCCAGAGTTTTTTAAAAACCGATTTTGACATAGTATATAATAAAATTGAATTACATTTGGAAACAGGTTTGCTCATACATTGACTATTATGTTAATATTTCTCATCCTAGAAATTAAATTCGTTTTTGGTTACGCCACCTTAGTATCATACAGTTTAGATTGTAATATTTGAAACCTAAAATAAGGTTTTATTTACACTTAATTAGGTAAATTTAGTATTAGTGGTAGTACTTTCCGTAGGTAATTTTTTTTAAAGTGTTCTGAAATAATTGCATTGAAACATTTATTTAATAATCGGACCACTGTTTTTTGCTGAAAATTTTACTGATTAAATTAAAATCGTTCTATTATCTTACCAATATTGCACAGTCTTTTTAGATTTTTTTTGGAGAAGTAAAAAAAAAATCAACCGCTGTTTCCTTTTTTTCACTTAAATCCCCATTCTTTTATAAAATAAACTTAGTACAAGATTCTCAATTACTATACTTTCAATTTATCTTTATAACTACAACAAATATTTGTTAAATAATCACATACATTTTTATCTGCAATTGTTCAGAAAAAATAATGTCTAAATTCTTAAACAGAGAAGGAAACTAACAAATTAATAAATCCATCGAAATTCCATAAACTTACCGGAGACTGTCACATTGCTCGTTGTGGTAGCGGATCCAGCTGAATTTGTTATAATACAGGAATACTTTCCGCTGTCTCCAGGTTGAGCGTTGTGAAGAACAAGAGTCAGCGAGTCTTCGGCTTCTTCCTTTTTATACTCGAAATGCTTGCTGTCTATCTTTAACTCAGCATCGCCTTTGGTCCTACAGTCATTGCGCAAGCACCAATTATGAGAATAACATTTGTACGTGTCATGAGACTAATTTAAATCAATAAAAAGTATTGTATCTTTAAAGCAATATTATCCATATTAATATTTAAAAAGGGAAATCAAAGTCTAATTACCAAAATTAGTTAATAATTAAAGAAAATTAAGTTAAATTAATCAGCCAATATTTAAATTAAATAATTTTTTATGTAAATAATAATTTTATTAAACACCAGTCAGTAAAAAACTTAATTTTAAAATTTGATCTTAAGAAGAATTTTCATTATTCGAAGTTGTATTTGTATGTGAAGGAATTCAATGTTTTTTTTTAACATTTATGAAAATGAAATTTAAATTTTAAAAATAATATAACCTTAAAAGAAGATAGAACAAAAAATATTTTCGCAAAATTTATTATGTAAGGAATTATTAATAAAAATTTTATCACAAAATTTATTATATAACTAAATTAAATAAAAATTTTATTTCAAAATTGTAATACATGTATATAAAATAGCTAAATGTTTTACTTAAAAGTAATGTCTTGTCGTTATAGTTGAATTTTTTGATGATTATTCGTTAAATATGACAACGCTTATAATAAGTTAATTACCTTTTCTTATAACCATCAAAAGTGAAGGAATTTTCTGAGTATTAACATGATTTTGACGAGAAACTAGACACTAATCTTAAGTTTTAGTAAAGCCAGTTTTTTAGCGTAAACTATTTATAATGCAAATTGTATTTGCATTATAAATTTAAAAATTTAATTGTATTCAAAATTTAATATCAAAATTCAGTCAACAACGAACGGTAATAAAATTATGGTATTATCATAGGTTAGGTTATTTTCTGACATGCAGGTTAGCTTTATAAAATAGATATGATAAAGGTGTGAATCCAATACTATTGTGGTAATTATGAAAAATCCTGGATAGTGATGATAAACGATAGTTATAAATAAATGAATCATTACCACATCCAAAGCACCATATAAATGAAAGCTTTCGTAGTAAAAGCGTACGACTTAAAATATAGAAAACTCGTATTCCTTGGAAATTCTCATTCATATTCTCAGTTTCCTTTATTGATAAACTTTAGATTTACCACAATGCTTAGAATGGCCCAATTGTTAAACATCATATTTATTAGGTTGTTCGGAAAGTAATTTCGTTTTTTCCTGACAAAGGATTTAATTGCATTTTTCGCAACCAATTTCATACTTAACCCGCAAAATCATTTTATGTTTTAAGAGCTGATATAGCAAGGCTTGAGTGTGAAAAAGTGCAGCTGATTCTTCGCAGTAGTTTTGGATGGTGCCCTTTTAAATATGGAGAGCAATAAACAGCATTTTCGTCATTTTTTTCTTTTTTACTATAAAAGGTAAAAATGCTGTTCAAGCCAGAAATAAATTAGCCAATAAGTGTGGAGAAGATGTGTTAACAGTACATCAGTACCAGAACTGATTTGCAAAATTTTTCCTTCAAATGAGGAGGCCAAAAACCACCTCGATCAGTTTTTTTTTACAGCAAAGACCAAAACTTTTATGAGCGTGTAATCATGTTACTACCAAAAATATGGCAAAAGGTATTAGACCAGAATGGCAATTTTATAATTTAATAAATAATTTATTCATTAAACGAAAATTTCTTTTCATTTTGACAAAAAAATACGAAATGACTTTCCGAACAACCCAATAAAAATAATTATTAAATATTAAGTAGTGCTTCTTACTGTACTATTTAATGCATTTAAAGAATTTGAGTTTATAGACCAATGTGGATTTAAAAGACCAATGTGTTTTAAAATAAACTAAGCATGCTCTAGCAAAATTCAGTAAATTAATCTTATCTAGATCCTTTACTACCTTCTATAGAGCTTGCATTCATTGAGAAAATACGATATTAATATGAGAAACAATATATAAAAATCCTTACAATAAATATTTTGCTGTCATTAAAGACCAAATAAACCCCTAGTAACCAAAAAAAATTTAAGAATTTTCTTATCGCTTTTATATTTGAATATATCAGCATAAATTTTCCAAAATACAGTAAGTAATAGAAGCAAATATTGATAACAAATCAGGAAATGTACCATTTCACTTGTGGTTTTCCAGAGAATTTCACCGAAAATTCAACTGTCTCGCCTTCCGTAACGATCATGTCTTTTAACTGCTTCTTGAAAGTTGGAGCCTGAATATCCTCTGGGGAAAAAACGATTTGCATTATAATTTATACAGATTTATCAGAGAAACAGAATACATTAAATCTGAAGTTTGGTTATTTATTTTTTGTATTATACATTTAAATTCTGCAAAGGTTAACTTTAACACTTTATTTATTCATATTGATTTGAGAATCAAAATGGTGCTCTAATGAACTATATTTTATTGCGATTATATTCCGATGTAAATCATAGTTCTGAAGAAATTTAAATTAAGAACATTCTTTATTGTAAATAAATTTTTCTCAGTATTTCCTATTTTCTCTATCCGTTGAAAAATATAAAGTACTACAAATGGGGATTAGTTTAGTTTAGTTTTCATGACATCGAGTCTGTTTTTACAGCAATGATCAAAATCATTTATGATCATAAACGAGGTTCTGAAGAATATCAATCACAACATACAGTGTTATTTACAAAAAAAATGGTTCCGATATATGAGACCTTAACATCATAGCATTCACAAGAACGGAATGGAATTTTGATTCAAAGTATTTTAAGGTATAAGCTCTAGAATCATGTGAAAAGCAGCAGTTAATTATAAAAATTTACAGTTGCAGCGACAAAATTTCAAATTCTTGTGAAATCATAATCCCAAATTTTTTATGGGAATGTGGTGTTTCCTTTTAACCAAAAAAAAATAATAAATAGCATTGAAATGGTACTTGTAGCATGAAAATCAGCAATGTTAAACTGACTTAGAAAGAAAAGAGAAAACAACCGTGTTGAATCTGAAAGAGACATCAAGTTCAATGGATTCCTTTCTACATAGTACGTGCTTTGGTTCTAATTACTATCTGATATATCGTCGTGGTTGAAGCAGATCAAATAGAAAATTTGTGAAACAAAATAAAATGTTTTACTTTCTGATGTTTCTCAGCTGTTATTGGTTATTACCTCTTTTTTTCTTCGCCTGTCTACCACTGATGATATTCATGCTACAGGCACCATTATAACGCTATTTATTCTTTTTTTCTATAAATAACATATTCCAAAACAAAAAGTTGGTTCTGTCATTTGAAAATTTAGAAATTTTATGACTGTAAACGTAGTTGTTACCTATCTAATACTATAATACGAGGAATGGTTGTCAAGTCGAAAATCGCCCCAAAATTAATAAACTCCGGTAAACTTGGGGGGCTGGGGTTTTTGGCCACGAGGAATCGATTGGCGCCGGTTTTGAAGCGCTACGGTCGAGCAGTTCGGAGTTACAGATAGGATATTTTGAAACTTTATTAGTTCGCCATAATGGCTACTTAAATTTTCAAGCGGTAACGTGCTTCCATCTATAGCCAATATGGCGAACTAATAAAGTTTTATGTTTATGCTGTTATAGGTTTATAATATGTTTCTTATATATGTATATATATTTGGTTTTTCTAAATAAATTTGTCAAAAATATTGAACTTCAACACACTTCAATCTTTACCTTTGTATAGAATAGTTCCCTTTCCAAACTCTAACTTTGTTTAGAATAGTTTACAATGGTGCACTTTAACCGGTTATCTTTTCACCAATGGTTTCACAAATTTTCTTATGGCATGTATTGTTTTGATAAATCACAATTGAAAATTTAAATCTTCGAGTTAGCTTCGATACCTGTTTTCTCCGAGCGGAGCTCGGTCACCCGCTGGTTGTTTTTTATATGAGTTTTCAGCGGATACCTCAAAATACCTTAAATCAAAACTTTATTCCATTCCTGTGAACGATATGATAGTTACGTTCTCTTATATGTGGGTAGTTTTTTTTTTATAATCCCCCGATATTCTCAGAAATAGAAGCAACATGAAAATGCAATCCAAAATACTTGGTAAACCTTTAAAATCATATCATAGTAATTGATATTTCTGATATTCTGCATTTCTTGATTTATCAAAATACAATGATTCACTTTAAGGATGTGTATTAAGAAGAAAGGAAAAAGCATTACCTTTGACCTTTACTTCACTCTTTGTAGTTTCTGAGCCCTCTGAATTAGTAATGGTGCATTTATATGTTCCACTGTCCTCTGTTGTGCACTTGTGGACAATAACTGTCAGGGAGTCGTCCGCTTCTTCTTTTCTTAGCTCAACATGTTCACCGTCGATGGACAAATCACTACCATCCTTAGACCTGTAACAAAATTTAAAATTCAAAGCAAAGCATTCGTTTTTATTTCACTGAATTTTTTATTTCTCTTTAAAGATATAATATTTAATAGCCGGTATGCACAAATGTATTAGCATTTATGTTTTGGATCAAAGATATATATGCTATCTCTAAACTGCTGAAGTCAGCTAAAATTATTAACTAATTAATTTGTACAATAATTAGGGTGTGGGGAATTCATTTCTCAAATTACCTAATGAATCTGCACTTTACCTGCTAGGTACTCTCTAAAGTGAAAATAAGATCTTTGTTCGAACAACAGCAACGATTCTGTGCGCTTGAATTAAAAGTTATTTTTTATTGTTTCATAACTAAAAATTAAAGTTAATATAAACAAACAGTCAACAAATTAGTTGATAAAATCAATCATCAATCAAATAAAAAGTTTCAATACAAAGTGTCAAATGGTTTAAAATATTATTGCAGTTAAGAAAATTGATATAATTTTATTTATTTTTGCTAATCTATGCAAATTATGAGAAATGAACAGATGCTGAAGAAACAAAAATAAAAGTGGGGAGAGGGGGAGTAGGAAAAGGAAATGAGATAAATAAGCCTTTGAATTATAACGATTCAGAAACCGCTAATGTGTACATTACCAAATTATAATGCGGAAAAATCATGATTCCACACTTCAAAGGAGCAAATCAGTTAATCTGCAAATTAGCTAGATAAGCTGAACATTAACGGCTTCTGAGGTTTAAAGATAACATATATAGAAACATGTAAAACATAAAGTATACAGACAAAGTAAGCAAACAATAAATGCGCTTCCAATGCGTATGCTTTATTGCATAGTTCATTTAAAATGACAAAGATATCGCGGACTATAGAATTTTGGCCATTATATTTATATTATTATTTCACATAACAGCCATTATATTAATTACATCCATTATTCACATAACGGCCATTATATTAATTACATCCATTATTCACATAACGGCCATTATATTTATATTATTATAACACACAACCAAGGAAATCCTTCATTTGATAATGTCACAGTTCATTTTGGGAATTATTAATTTTTGATGAAATGTTATAAAACGCGCAGAGATTATTGGGATAGCGTTACAACCTAATTTTTAATCAGTAATTTTTAACTCCTTTTTTAATATTTAAGACCTGGAATAAGTTTCATATGACAATTATATCTGATGAAAGCAACAAATTTTAAAGGCATTCTGCTTCATTAGCGAGGGAACATTTTTATTTTTCAAAGTGCAAGAATATATTCTATTCATTCTATTTTTTCAAAAATAAAAATTCGATTTATTGATTGATAGAAAAATAGATTATTCAAACAATGAATCAAAAATAAAAATAATTTTTAATTTGTTAGTTTATTCAGCACTAGCCGCCTTTGGCGTCCAGCTGGTTCGAAATGAGTAAAGCGTTCTAAAATTTTCAATTAAATTACTTATTCATTAGCCTTGAAGTAATTCCGGGCATTGATTAACCCGAAATTAATATTTTCTTTAAGATGATGGACGGAAAGCTCTAAAAGTACACCTTTTCCTAATAATATTCTTTAATTTTATAGATCAGTTTTAACCATCGGTTATGCTTCCAAAATATTAAAAAAAATTTCGATGATGTTGCCAAAATATTAAATATGTTTTTTAAAGAAAGCGAGAAAGGAAAAAAAAGGATTAAATTAATGATACAGATATTGCAAACGATTACATAAATATGCCATTAAGTCGGGATTTCAATGCATATCCTGTCTAAATTCAATCAGGTTTACCATAAATAAAGAAGATTTATTGAGTTAATGATATAGATATTGCAAACGATTGTGGAAACCTTTGCTTTGCATTTATTTTTTAAAGAAAATATCACATTTCATATTTCTTTTATTTTATCCAGTCACGTGCTGAAAGTTGCATTTTTGTAGATATATTTTGCGATGATAATTTTTTTTATTTGAACTTCCGGTATTCTTTTATTTTATCTAGTCACGTGCTAAAAAAACATGGTTAAAATATTTCTTTAAAAATTCGTTAAAAATAGAAGCTTAAGTTATACATTAAAACACTGATACCATTAGAAGGCTAATTTTTAAATCTTTAAATTGATGTAAAAATCACGTTTATGCGATCATATTTTCGGAAGTTATAGCGGAAAAACGTCGAAATTTCGCTTAAATTTTAATTAATTCAAATTCTAATTAAAAATTCGAAAAAAGGGACTCTGAGGTGCACATTCCGGACCTCCAATGTATACATGTACCAAATTTGGTAGCTGTAGGTCCAATGGTATGGCCTGTAGAGCGCCAACACACACACACACACACATTTATTATAAGTATAGATTATACAAATACCATTTCACTGTGGGTTTTGGAGTTCCAGAAATGTTGACTTTCAGTTCGATATCTTCCCCCTCTAAAACTTCAACATCCTTCAACCCTTTCTTAAATCCTAGTTTCTCTGAAAACAAAAAAGCATAGAATCATATATGTGGATTGAAACTGGAGAAAAAATCAGAATACAAATTTAGCTTTAAGAGACAATTTTAAATTTAAAGGTGTTATTACAAAAGGTTATTTCCAAGTTAAAGCAAAATAAGATGTTTATTCTGGTAGTAACAGTTTAATACCAAATTTCATATAAATTAGAGGTTTAGATAAACGTAGAAATCATGATAGAATTATGAATTCAATAAATATTTTTATATTTGTGATAAATATTTTTACTACCGGAATTGAAAGTAGGAAGAAAATAGTGGGATATTTGTAATAAATGTTTTTACTACCGGAACTGAAAATAGGAAGAAAATAGTGGGCTGACATTGAATCCTCTTTTGATATCTTCAGTATGCTCATTCTAATTTCAATTGAATAGCTAAGCCTTAATTATAAGAGTTTACTGTACTTTCAATTAGTAAATTGCTCTAAATATAGTAAAGAGCTATTTTGAATGAAAAAAATCAGCGCAGCATTTGAGGTAATAAATGTACTGTAAAAACTGCCAGTTCATCTAACTTTGTATACATTTGACAACGTTTATTGTATATATATTAATAATATTGTATTGAATTACATATATCTTTATTTTTAAGAATGTGTCTTGATACATTAAGTTTTCACACAGAATCCTTTGAAAATTTATTTTAAAAATACAAATAATAATTTGCAGTTAAAAACAAAATTTGCTGTTTTGGGAACTTTAATTAAAGCAATTTTTACTATCATAAAATTCACATGAAAGAGTTTAGAATTATAAATCTATTTTTTCAAATAAAGCGACAAAAAAATCTAAGGAATGGTAATTTAAGTTATTGGTGGACGGGGAGAAAATTAAGACATAATATTACCTTTAATACTTAAAGATCCTTTAGATGTGTCTTTTCCGTATTCATTGACGATTTCACAGGAGTATTCACCAACGTCTTCAGTTGTGGTTTCCTTGATGGTTAATGTGTATGAAGTGTCTCCTTTCTTTCGCTGCACTATGTGGGAGTCGTCAATTTTGATTTCTTTTCCATCTTTACACCTAAAGAGGGAAGGCATTAGCTCAAATTATTTCCAACTTTTTACATTGTGTTTTTCATGTTTGAGTAATACATTATGCTTAAAGATGGGGACTTTGTAATCTTCTTTTTAAAAATAGAATGTTGCATTTTAAAAGTATTTTTGTCAATAAAAATTATAAAGAACAAAAATTTTTTTTTGATAGATCATTTCTTAAATAATTAGAATTCCATTTTAGTCTTTTAATGTAACTACTCTAGAATAATTTAATTTAATTTTTTGATCATGTAGTAGCGTTAATACAAATACCTGTATTTGCTGTATTTTAGGAAAACTAATTTAATCTATTTTCTTTTAATAAAAAAATATTTATCCCCTCGCATTCAATATGGTAAAGCAACATTTCCAATATTTGTAATTTATTATCATAAAGCGAAATCTGTTTTTTTACTGCAATTCTTTTGCAGGCTGGAACCTTTTTCCACAATGAAAAATAACCAAGAGGAATAGTTTCCTCGAAGCTTTCTTGCATATTCTCCATTAAAGTTCTCAGCCTCCCACTTCCTCCTAAAGTGAGCCCACAAGTACTTTGAATAACTTTGGTCATTGTTTATAGTCATTGTTTGTCAGTCATTTTATATACCCTTCAATTTCAATCAAGGTATTCATTGCCGACAAGAAAACAATAGTTCCGAAATATAGATCTTTGACGTGATTCTAGTATTTTTATTGAATCTTCTGAGAGAATATGTATTTTGGAC
The DNA here is from genome assembly GCA_026543055.1 of Argiope trifasciata. Taxonomy (NCBI): domain Eukaryota; kingdom Metazoa; phylum Arthropoda; class Arachnida; order Araneae; family Araneidae; genus Argiope; species Argiope trifasciata. Next base: position 2,458 of record JAPMOQ010043724.1, on the reverse strand, counting down.
GCCTTCAGCCATCAATAAAATTTGGTACAAAAATTATAGTTGAAATCACAAAATAGCAAAACGAATTTCATTGATTTAAGACAACATGATTATGAGGTATTGCACGACAGTTCAAACCAAGAGACAGTCAACCATTTATAAGATTTGATTCAAAATTGCATTTTGAAGATATCTTGTTCTAATATGCTTGAATAGTACTTGAGTTCATTTGATATCGAATTAAATCAATAAATATCTTTAGTTAAATATCTATACTTGAACATTCAGTTATATTTGGTCAGAAAGGTTTATGATGAATGGATGTTGGGTAAAATGTGCTAGAAATCTACAATTTGGGTTGTAATACAATATACCAAATTTCGGTGTAAAGAATGCTTTAAATAAAGCTAATTTATTTAATTAATAATATAGGTGTCCAAAAAGACAACAGAAGACATTTATAATTTAATTTTCCATGTGCAAAGTATAGAAAAAATATTATAATCATCAAAAAATTCGAACTCAAGTCTTTGACAAATCACCATGATTCAAACATTGAGGTCGAAACACGCATCTTTTGAATTATGTCTGTCTATCTATCTGTAAATACAATGCATTAAAAGAGTTTTTATTTGCACCTACATCAATGAAGTTTGAAATTGAAATCATAGATTACTATCAAAGCTGGAATGAAATCCATTCAAAAGAAATCTATCTATCCTGTTGACTGAGTATAAATCAAGTCGATAACTATAAAATGTGAAGAGTTACATAAATAAAAAATATCCATTCAGGTTTAATATTCAAAATTTAGATTCTTATCAAATTTCGAACCAAATCTGCCAAAGGGTTGGCCAATTGTTAGTATGCACTTTTGCTTATAATTAGACATAGTACCTGATAAACGTAATGACTTAAATCAATAAAATTCCTGATTCGATATTATGACTGAAATTTTTTCTTTTTGGCAAATTTTGTTTCAGCCAAACAAAAAGGGGGAGGCGTCCAAAAAAAAAAGTATTTCCTTGAGAGATTCAGTAAAAAACTAGATTCTTCGAATATACATCTAGAATAATAATAATTCCATTGTTCGCACAAAGTCAAACATAGAATTTGCGATCTTACATAAAATTGCAATTTTATACGGGAGGGAAGAAGGATAAAACTTTGATTGGAGAGAAAACGAGAAATATAGAAGAAATTATTATTTTTGGTTTTAATTTGATATAATACTTATTTACACACAACTTTTGCTTTTGAAACAAAAATTTCATCTATAAAGCTTACCATTTAAGAGAAGGAGTTGGATTTCCAGCAATTGTAACTGTAAATTCTGCATTTTGACCGGAAGCAACGCTGGTATCGCTAAGACCTTTTACAAATTTGGCTGAAGCTGAAAAAAAATTAATTAAGATTTAATTGAAGGAACTGGAAAATTTTGGTTGAAGTATATTTTTAATGAACTAAATCTAGATAAATTTTGAATATTACTTTGCCGCAAGTTTATCAGCAAAAGACTGTCAAAAGTCTGTCGTTAATTTACTAGATTGGATTCATATTAGAGTTTACTTTAGGGCGTTTCACTTTTACAGCTAAAATTATGTTTCGACTGGGAATGCACTTTAAAAACCAAACTTAGAATTGCTCCTCTTAATTTCATTTCAATCTTCCCGTATAAAAAATTATGTATTTAATGTTGCAATACATTAATATACAGTAACTTTGCTTAAGAATTATAAATAATTTATTGATAAAATACTTCGAAAATCAGTGCAATAAAAGTTCGACTACAGAGCAAAAGATTAAAATATTTTAAAGGAAAAAAAGTTACGACAATAGCATGCATTGAAATCTATTCATGCTCTTAATTGATTTATGATTAAAACTATTTTAATTTAAGATTAAAGTGCAATTAGTTTACAATGAAATGAAGTATTTCTTATCTTCACATTCATTGTTTTTTAAAATTTATAAATTCCCATTTATTCTAAAATCAAAATGTCAAAATTTTGAAACAAAGATAGAAATATCAAAAGAAATAAAATGCTTGCCTATTAGCTCATAAATTTTAAAAATCAGGTATATATGTCTTATGAAATAATTTATGCCACTTATTTTCGCAGTTACATTACTTTTAAAATGCTAAAAAATTTTAAGTTATGTTTGTTTGCTATAATTTTTTTTATTAAACAATCAGGGAATCTTTCAATCATACACTGAGAAAAACTTTTGCGAGGCAATAGAATTTTATAACAAAGCACTAGAAATCCTTTCAACCCTTATATTCTATAGAAAAAACTTAACGTTAAAATTGAATTTAAATAAAAAAATAGTGAATTTTGCGGTGATAGTCTTTAAAAAAAAGTTTTTTATTACTTTTTCCGATTTTAAATATCATAACCACGTATATTAAATACAAATATATTAATTCATTTGCAGAATATATTTTGATATTTGAAGAAAAAATACAAATTGTGTG
>JAPMOQ010043712.1:322-29922 GCA_026543055.1 Argiope trifasciata | reverse complement strand
TTGACATTTAAAATTAGGAAATAATAAATCTGTCGAGTTCTTTATTTCAAGAAGGTAATTGACCACATAATTAATTGTGTTACTATATTTTTGGAATATCACAAGCGTTTACTCCGTGTCTACCGTTTACTTTATTGCCAAAAGTTCTATTTCTGTTCTAAGATAATTTCCCTTATGTATTTTTGCGCTAAGTAAAATTTAGAAAGTACTCTCATAGTACGAAAAATTCATTACTCCACGTGTATGCAATAATTTATTCATTCATTTTTCAGAAATTGACAACTGAATTGAAATAAAAAAGGCTACCCTCTATTTTTTCAGATTTTTTGTGAGTGCTTTAATGCAGATAAAATGACACACAAAAGTGCTTTTCATCCATAAATAATCTATTTATTTCGTTAAAAATTCAGGGTCATATGTTCTTTTCTGGTACTGATCATCACATAATTGTGTGTTAATTCGATTTTATGTAATAGAAACTACATGATTGCTCGTAACCATTTTGAAGCGATTCTTAGAACTGGAGTAATTATTTTAAGACATTCCAAGTGTTTAAGGTAATATGAATGAAATCGCACATTTATAAAATTCAATACGCATTTCTATATATACTATTCTATATGTCTAATACTCCTTTATAAGTACAAAATCCCTTTTTCATTTTGATGTATCATACTCACATATGCGTATAATATTTATTTCAAATTGTTGACTAATTTTATAGAGTAATTTATAATAAATGAACATGAATATTTATTGGGGACATAATTATGGTCAAAATATACATTATTCTCGGCAAACAACATAATTTGTTCTGTTACAATAATACATAATTATTTTTGTGACAATTCTTGAAAACTTGTTGTAATTAAAGAATAAGACAAAACCAGCCATTTCAATACATTTATTGAGTTACAGAATCCATGTCGTCAGCGTATTATATCATTAAATATTTCTTTTATGAAGTTGTTTGTAAGACGATTATTTAAAATATATGGAACTGTTAAATAAATCCTTATATTTGCAAGTCAATGACTCATTTTTTTTGCTTTACATGTGCAAAATAAAGTTAGATTTTACATTTAAAATGTAGAAAAGTCATAATTTCTTAATTTCTGTGTATTTCATATTTGTACCAATATGTGGCGCTACTAACACACTGTGGTCTCCTTACAACAATATGACGCTTTCAGCGGTTACAATGCCGCTTACAGTGGTTATAACGCAAAATAATCTTTAGAATGCCATGTATGCTCTAAATGCATATTTCTTTCTCGTATTGCAGAATTTTAATATAGAATCTTTGCATTTCTGTGATTTAAAACACTTTTGTTAATACCACCAGTCTTGTTGAAGCGTTAAAAATGGATATTAAAATTGCACGGAAAAACTCTTTTAGTGCTCGTCTAATTGTGTGTATTTTCCTGCGGCTGAGTGCAACTTTCGCAAAAGGTAAGTAGCATTTATAATGTTTGCTAAATATAACTTTCACAATTCTATATTTTAATCTCACATAACTAATAAATTTGTTTAAAATTAATGAAATATATTTCTTAAGTGAAATTGTTAATTACTGAATATATATTTGCATCTCTATTGCTCTTAGTTAAGTATCTCTATGCCAAGAGTGAATGTAAAGAGTAATATAAATTTTGTTGTACTATAAATTAATCTATGATTTATACGTATTGAGTTTTATACATTATTAGTTAGAAGTTTAGATAAATATTGTTAAAAAATTTATTTTTACTTAAAATACACCATTTTTTTGGAAATATATACTTATACAATTTTTGATTTTCTAAAACGCATTTCATATATAGATTTAATATTACTAAATCTAATTTATTTAAAGAAAGCGATTATTTTTGTAGAATTTCCAAAGATTCAACCGTTTCAATTTCCGCAACATTTACAAATTGGATATAAGACAAGTATCATATGCACAGTGATGCAAGGTAAAACTCCTCTATCGTTTGTGTGGTACAAAAATGGGCGCAAATTGAAGGAAACAGAGAACATACGTATTGAATCTAATGAAAATCTTTCCACTCTGAGTCTCAATCCAATTGAAGATACATCTGTTGGAAACTATACCTGTGTTGTGAGCAATCCGCATGGGAACGACAATCATACTGCGTTTCTTTCGGTGAGAGGTAAATCATTCTTTTCTCTCATTTTTCAGTCTTTAAAATTCTTGAGAGGATTGATCAAGGTACAAAATAAGGTTTAAGGAAATTAATTCTTTGGCTTACCTAAATTAAGAGACCTAATTCCTTTACATAATATTAAATACATTCAAATATTAGTAAAAAATATATTTAATATACATTTCTATCAGTACTTTTCTATAAATAATCTATATAATTGTCAATATTTTTCTATAAATACTTTTCAATACTTTTCTTTAAATACTTTCTTAATATACTTTTCTATAAATTTGAAAATAAAAATAATAACTTAAATTTCATAGTCACTGATAATTGCGTTTTACTTATACAAATGAGAGGCAAAAAAATTCATGTCAAACATCCTATCCTTAAAAATTTAGAAAAATCTTAGAAAAAATACTTTTTAAGTAATGTTTTTTTTAAATATAAAGACAATTAAATCATAGAAGGTATCAAAAAGTGCTGTTAATGTTATTTTTTAGTTTTAGTTTTTGTTAATTGTTTATAGAATTATATGTCAGCTTAGGAGCTTGTTAGATTTCGTAAGACTCTAATAAAAATCAGACAATTGTTTTTATTTTGGTCTTCTTGTTAACTTCAATTGAATTTATTTTAACTATTTACTTGGTGTAGCCAAGCCAAAACATGACTCTTGAGCTAATTAAACCCCAGAAGATAACAATCCACCAACAACAAACCTTATCAAATTTAAAGCCTCACATAATCATGCTTTTTTATTTATTGAAAAATTAGATGAAATTTGTATTTATTTACATTTTACTTTCAAACATTTTTGTTAATTTATTTTCACATATTTACAGAATATTATTCACTATTATTATATAAAATATTGCATCCAATATTATTTGCATTCTTTCATGCATTTAAATGTAATTCTAAGCAAATATTAATTTTCATTCTTAAACTACTTTATCACCAGTAATTTTATATATTCATTTCATCTTGAAGCCTTTAAAGATAATAAAAGACTTATATTTTTATAAGCCCCAAACATATTTATTAATAAAATTCGAATGCTTAAAAGATTATAACTGAGACTGTGATTTGATTTTAAATCTTAAAATGTTTTTAAATGCAAATGCCTATTTCTTTTTTTTTTCGTAATAATTTTTTTAAAAAATAACATTTTGCTGCATTCAAATAAAATATGAGGCTTTTATGCAAATCTGTGTAACAAAGCATAAACTATAATTATTTTGAAGAAAATATTTCATTAACTGTACCAATGTTTTGAAATTTAAATTTAATTCGACTTGAATCTTTTATTTCCAGCGCCTCCTTCATGGATTAGAGAACCAGAAGACACAGAAAGTATTGAAGGAGAAAATGTTAATATTTATTGTATTGTAACAGGTTCACCATTTCCAAATATTCGCATCTGGAAATTGGGTATGTAAAATGTCACTTTATATGCAAGTTTTTTAAGTTTAAAAATATTAAAAAATAAATGACAAACATAAATTTTCATTGCGCTTGAAGCTTTGATTTTCGTTTGAATCACGTTATAAAATTGTGTTTTATTTCGAAAGTTTACATATTCTTTAAACTACTCATAAATGCGTTTATTTTTATAAAAAATTATGATTTACGCAGTAAATAATACTTATTAATGTTATATATATAGTCTCAATAATTATAAATTCAGAGCTTTTGATTAAAATAACCGTGCAATTACATGTTAGTGAATTTTTTTTGCTTCGCAATAATTTATTCTGTTATTACGTTAACGTTTTTTTCTTATTCTACTAATGCATCTCTCTTATATAAAATCTATTTCTTCTTTTCTGATACAAAATAAATGTAATAATGAATATTGAATTGTTGCGATTAGATGCAAAATTTGTAAATGATTACTTAGTCAACTTCAAGCTGCAGATTTAAGATAATATATCACTTTTCAATTAAGAAATATGTAATATGAAATGGTTTGATTTCAAAATAAAAGATAAATCATGTTAGAATAAAAAAATTTCAAGTATTGCATTTAATTCGTAAAAAATATTTTCTTTCATTCTAACTAAACGATGTTAATGTATATTTCACTCAAATAACTTTTCAATAAAAACAAATCAGTATATCATTAATATTTAATCTATTTTCTATGTTTCAGATAATACAGAGCTGATGAAGTATTTTCCAAATAGCATAAATGGATCTTTGAACTTTCAAAAAGTTCAGAAATCTCATAACGGAAAGTATTCTTGTGAAGCTGATAATGGAGTTGGAAATTCTTTAACAAAGACAATATCTCTCATTGTACATGGTAAAATTATATGTTAATTTTTTTACTTCATGAATTTAAGTAAATTACATTTTAGATAATTTCAGAATATTCTTTATTGATGTCTGTAACAACTTTCTAGATTTTAGTGATGCGTCGATATACTCTTTCAAAAATACTGTTTGTTTTAAAATGAAATATTTTCCTGTAAAGGAACATATTGTAACATATTGAAACCAAATCATAATATTATATTGCTGATTATCGTATAAATAAATAAAGGTTAAGTATTTGAACAAAACAAAAAACACGTTTATTCGCTGAAATCTGATTCCTATTTTGCCCAGAACGTGGCGCTGGTAGCGCGTTTACACCGTCATAATAGCGTTCTGATTTTGAACAGTTGTATATACTTCTGCGTGGAGTGCAAAAGCAATCCTTATAAACATATTTTGAATTATATATGAACAAATGGTTGAAATGAAAATTGATTTATATTATATTTATGTATGTTTACACTTTTCATCGGGATATGGAGTTTAGAAGAATGGATTATTTTTCGTTTCGAGTACTACTCACTATTCTAATTTGGATTAACTTAACGGATTCTCATGGTGAGTACCTAATTCCTTTTCAGTATTTTTTTTTTGTAATGAAATACATTTCTAATATGTAGTTAAATTCACATCGATTTTAAGTATTGAACATTAAATTTTTTATGTATAATAATAATTTTTACATTACAAAAATCGTTTTTCAATGATGTATTGATTTTTAATGTGAGCTAAAATTTAAAAACCAATGAAGTACTATAGAATTAAAACTAAGTAAACTGGCTGATTATGTTACAAATAATTTTTCTTCCTGATAGAAATACCTAAAATACAGCCATTCCAATTTCCATCTCAAATAAAAAGAGGAGAATCTGCAAGTGTAATGTGCGCATTGATAAGAGGAAGCCAACCAGTAAAATATACTTGGATGAAGGACGGAAAATTGATTGAAAGTCGACATAAAATAAATATTGTTTTTAATGAAGGATTCTCCAGTTTAATCATAAAATCTGTTGATGAAACTTCTGTTGGAAATTATACATGCATAGCAAGTAGCGCATCTGGAAGTGATAATTTCACTGCTCAACTCAAAGTGAAAGGTGAGATATTACTAAATCATATATGTGCTGGTAGAAAGTATTAAATGTGAAGATATGATGAATGTTTAAGACCTTAAAATGTATATTGAGATATCTTAAATCGAAAGTATGCTCAATAAGGATAACAATCTTAAGTTGTTTCGAATATTTATTGATCCATTTTTTATTTAACTTTCTGTTTGTTATAAAAATAGCTATAATGTTTGAAATCCCAAATTTCTTTTTCTAATAAGGGAATCAACAAGATTATGTCTTTTTTAATTTTATGCTTCATATAAACAGAAATTAATCAGAATAAGATAATTTTTCCTTAGAATAGGTAAATCATTAAAAGTCATCTCATTTAGAAAGTAACAAATGATTTTTAATGTTTTGCTAAAATAAGATTAAGATTAGAATCTTTGTCTTGTTTACGTATTCAACTTGTAAAGAATATATTTCTGCAGGGTTTGATATTTATATATTAGTTTTTGAAACGAATTTTTATTTATTTATTTGTAATAAAGTGAGATATCAGTATGGCAAACATTCATAAATTTACTTGGAAAAGCACTAATATAAGCTTAAAAGAGTGTAGTAAAGCACTAATTTAATTCATATGAAATTATTCGTCAACATTATCTGTTATGTATAAAGAATATTATTATAAAAATAGCCCAACTCTTTAGTAAAATCTATGTAATTAAAATTGCTTCAAATAAATATCTATGACTTTATTGTTTTTTATATTTTTAGTTCCACCGTCGTGGATTAAAGAACCACTAAATGCTGAAACTGTTGAAGGACATAAGGCTGTATTTATATGTTCTGCAAGCGGCTCGCCGATTCCAAGAATTATATGGAGAAAGTTAGGTAAGACAGAGAAATGAAAAGCATTATTTTAATATTCCTAAGTTTACAAGTATATCTTTTCCTAATCATTAAATAGTGAACTCAATTCGAATCCGTTACATTTTAATGTGAATCAGTTTTAATATTTAGAGTTAAAATATTCTTATAGTATGGTAAATCATGCTTCAATAATAAAAAAACCAATCACATTTGTGAAAATTCTTAATTTATAATAACTACAATAAAAACTTAACTTCCCATGCCATATAATTGCATATTTTTGAGTTATAAAATATTCCTTTTCATCTCTTTAAAAGATTCGTCGTTTAAGGATTGAAAATAAAAGTTGAAATGCATTTGACGTTGACTATGAAAATATGAACTGGATCCATTCATTTCATACTTATTGTTTTAAAATGGTAGCAAAAACCATTTTTTTTACTTTTCAACAAATAAATCTCTATTAAGCGTTTACGAAAATCAATATCACTACACAAAAAATTATTCCAAAATGTTATAAAAGCATTCTATGATTTTACAATATTTTGCTTTTATAACATTCTATTGATTGTTTAATTTGTTTCAAGAAATTAAATTTTCTTTTAGTTGTGGTATCACTCAGCTGTTGACTTGTGGAATAACATGAAGCTTCTTTAGAAATACTCATATTGTTAATGACTGCTTCACAGTAAAAAAAAATAGCTGAAAATGAGATAAATTCATGAGTTAATGAGAAATTCTAATATTTTTCTGTGGAATAACCAGTTTTAAATGGAAAATTTTTAAGAAATCTAATTATAATGTAAATTTATAATAAAATAATACTTGAACATTTTAACAAATCAAGAAACATGCAGAAATAATATATGAGAATCATCTCTCAAAATAAAATTATTTAGGAATTTTATTAGACTCTAGTGTAAATATTGTAGGAATGAAGATTGCTTTTGATGATTCTTAAAGTAAATGCTCAAAGGTAATCTGCTATACTCGATTCAACTATGATTCATAATTCATTTATATTAACAAAATTTAAATTTGTAGAATTCTATGTTTTATTTTTAAAGCAGAAGAACGAATTTTAAATAATTATAATTTTTTTTATATTTTAATACAAATATTCGATTTTCTGCATAATTTCCCCCTAATCTATCAGAGGAAAAGTTGAATTGAGTTTTTCTTGAAACATTTCCTGTAACAACCCGCAATTTATTATTAAAAAATTCATACTCTATATTAAATCATATTTTTTTTGTTCTTTTAATCTATTAAATGAATCTTTCTTGGTAATATATTTCCTATAAAACAAATTAAAAAATATGTTATTTAAAACAAATTTAATAAGAATATTGGCTTCATCACTTGGAATCTACTTTGTTTCCTTTGTTTTTATAAATGTTTTTACGTTTCACTGCAGGAAAAGAAAAGTCTCAGATACCGAGCTTCCAAGAAAGCAATGGCAATGGTAGTTTGGTTTTCAATCCTACTTCGAAAGACGACGAAGGATCCTATGAATGTAAAGTTGAAAACGGAATAGAAGAGAGCTTAACCAAAGTAGTAGAGCTTGTAGTTCATGGTAGGATTAAAGATTATGAAAATGATTTTCATGAAAATAAAATGAATACACACAATGGTATCAGTTTTATTTTTGTATAAAATCTATACTAAATTTATGAATGGAGGCTCACTTTTGTTTTAAAAGTGGTTACGTTTAATGAATACCTACGAAGAAAAAAAATCTAAATTCAACTTTCCATAACTTTTATTATTTTTATTACGATATGCCGACACTATACAGAAATTATGTGACTTTTAAGTACTATTTTAAACCATACGTATAAAAATATTTTTTTATAACTTTTCCATTTTATTTCGAGTTTTATTACTTTTTGTCTCATAAATTTAAGTATTTTTTGGTTTTCAAATATAGACACATATCATGTACAGAATTTGAAGACAACTATTCTAAGACAGAATTGTTATTTCAATAATAAACGTACAAAATTTTGGTCAAGAGATTCTTGAATTTAAAATTTACATTGAACAGTCAGCAAAGAATGTGCTGTAACAGTCTATAGTTTATTTTTAAGTCATAGATGCATTTATATGTGTATATCATAATGGTATTTGTATCCCACATGTGCATTTCAAATTACTGTATACAATACATAAATGGCTTGTAATATATTGTATAATTTGTAAAATTTGATAAAATATTTGAGTGATGGTGAAATTTTTCTGTTTTATGACCACTGTATGTGCTTTCTAGTAGATAAAATAGGGAAACGAAGTGTTGTAGCACAGTTTCTGATGAGTAAATTTGATTTGATCATGCCTATTCTTAAATGTTGATATCGGATCATTATTTACCTTCAAAGAAAGAATAAATGATAGTTATTCTAATTTAATTAATGTTTAACAAATTAATGTGCTATATTAAATATTCCTATTAAATTTATTGTTTATTACTTACACAAGTATTCATTCTATTGTTCATGTAATAATAAAAACAACTCTAAGTTAATTTTTCTCGAAATAATTCATACATTTTAAATAATTACTGAATGCGGAAATAAAGATTTTTGATATCAATTCATGCTTTCATCGTTATATAATCCATTTTGTATCTTATTTATATGTCACAAATGTTTTAAATTAATGCAGATTTTCTCCTGCATGCGGCGCTAGTTGTTCATGAAGCAAAACTCTATATACTCTCGCCATTTAGAAACAACTTATACTCTGAATGATTTGTTGTTTTATGACGTGCGTTTTCAAAAATGGGATAATTAATAAAAACATAACAACCTATACTTTTTCTGCGAAACATGAAGTTTATCTGATTACTGTATATCTCTTTTCAAATGAAAGTTACAAATCTAGAAAATGGAAATGAAAAACAAAAATGTTTCAACCATTCCGGCAATCTTCACGTATATGTTGTTTTGGATGTCCGTATTCAAATGTGGATACTGTAATGGTAAGTTGACATTATTGTGTATTTTTATAATAACTATTATATTTAAAATTTATTAAACGCTGTAAAATATCTGTGAAATTTCATGGTACAACTGAGAATATATTTCTTCCTACTATTTTAATTGATTAGTTAGTTTAGTGCCGCCAGAATACATGCATTATTTTCACATCTATATCATGCGTTGTTATAATGTATTATGTGGATTAAATATATTGTATTGAAATCATATCATAGCTAATTAACTTTATCATAAGTGAAAAATTAACATTTAAAGGGATGAGAGAAATAAACATTATTAATGAAAAAACTGCCATGCGACTTTTTTCTCGTTTGTTGATCTAATTTATATATAATTATAAAAATATTATCGAAGTTTAAAAGATTTTTATGTCTTAAATAAATAATTTAATTTTAGTTTTGATGTTTTAATAGTAAATACTTATTTCCATTTAGAACGTCCGAATATACAGCCTTTTCAATTTCCTCAGAACATTCAACTGGGTGACAAAGCTAGTGTTATGTGCACGACGAGAAGGAGTCAAAGCTCAACTGTTTATGAATGGTTCAAAGACCATAATTTGCTGAAGAAAAGCGGAAATGTGAATATTGATACTAATGAAATGTATTCCACATTGATAATTGATCCAGTTGAAGACACCTCTGTTGGAAATTATACATGTATTGCCAAGAATAACTTTGGACAAGACAGCAGCTCTGCATTTCTCTTTGTAAGAAGTAAGTTTTCTATGGAAATCTAATATTATAAATTCGTATAAGTTTGCGATTCACATTTATATAATTCACTTTCTTCATAGTTTTAAAAAACTAGTTTGTATCTTTACAAAGTCTATTTCTAAGAACTATTATCAAATAATCACTATAAATAGAATATCAGATAAATTTTTTGAATTCTTTTTTATAATTTAAGCCAGATTCTAAAAAATAATATGTAAAATGCTAACGTGTGAGAATGCAATTTTATCCTTTTTATAGAGCTAAAATGAGTAAAAGGCTGATTATTTTTTTTAAATATTTTTTATTCTAATTCAAAATTTTTTTATTATGCAAAAAACTCTTTTCTTTTTATAACAAAACATTTAGAATTTAGTAAAGATATATAGTGACTTACTTTAGGGTGGAATAGTTTTCATTTGCTTATATTATGTAATTTATATGTTAATCTACAAATTTAAAAATTCTCTCATTAAATTTTTGTAATAAAAAATAAATAATTGATAATAATTTGCTGTTGAATTAATAGTAAATTAAAGGAGATAAAATTTTGTAAGGCCTTGCTTTAAATATGCTTTGATAATCAATTGATTTTAATTAAAAATGTTTTAAAAACAATTTTAAGAGTCAAAGAAAAAGACTACAATTTAATTAGAATAAAATAAGAAAAAGCAGATAATTATATATATTCCTTTTTAAAGGGATGTATATTTTCTAAATTGATGCAAAACAAATATTATATGATACATGCTCAGAAACTGAACAAATTTATTTTGAATTGTAAAGGTATAAAAGCCAGAGTTTAAGAGGCAAACAAATAAGGTAATAATTTATAAGTGTGATTTTCATAAACAATTGTAAGTAAATAAGTTGGGTTTCTATATTGAAATTATAAACACATATTCATAAAATCACTTATTGGTTATTAATATTTCAGCTCCACCTTTTTGGTTGAAAGAAGTAGAAAGCTCACAGTCTGTCGAAGGACAAAGCATTAATATAACTTGTTCAGCCAGTGGTTATCCTTTACCAGAAATTTCAATCAAGAAAGAAGGTAAATCATTTTTGTAACTATTGTTATGCTAAAGTATATAAAGAAGTGCAAAGGTATATAAATCTTTAAAGTATCTAATTATTGGAAGCAAACCGTATTCATTCGATCATATTTTGGGAAGCAAAGCATATAGTAGCATTAGCTTATTAAAAATAGCAAGATCGGTCATTTATTTAAAAATATAATAATTCGAAAAAATTAGAATTTGATATTTTTACTAAACAGTTTTTTTGTGTTTGTTTTCTTTTTCGAAACAGAAGTTTATGATGGAAATTCTGTATTAGATTATTTTTTTACTGGCAGGAACTTAGTTTTTATGTATGATTTTGAAGAAATGAATTAAATTTAACATTATTTTTTTAGAGACGGTTAATAAAGCAATTCATTCATCAAGAGTATTTTATAGTCTCCATTGCTGAAATTCCTAATACTTAAAGTAACTTTTAGCACTGAAAATTTGTCACAGAAAATAAAGATAAAAATATTCATTGCATCTTTTTCGTATATTTTACATTTCTGTAAAATAAAATATCAATACAATTTCTTCTTTTTTAGATGATACTGGGACAAGCAGTCAAGCTACTTCTGTTATCAAAAGTAACCAATCAACAGCAAATGCCTATTTATACTTAAACCCTGTACTTAAAGTTCACCAAGGAAAATATGTATGCAGGGCAGATAATGGCGTAAAAACCACTCTAGAAAAAACATTTTCTATATTAGTTTATGGTATGATGCTAATATTTGTTAAAGTATTGAATCAGTACAATTTTTTTGTTTTAATAAAGCACAATATTAAGTATTTCAAAAGTGTAATTGGCTTGATTTAAAAGCTAAAATTATTATTATTATTGCAGACGTCCAACGAAAAGAAGTGAAATGATCATGTTGTGTATTTTTAATCATTTAGAATAACTCAATTTTATCCCTGTATGTGGCGCTAGTAGTACATTTTTCGTATAAACTGTGTTGGAGCTTGCTGTGTCAGTTTCGAAAAGAGATTGGTTTAACTGGTTTTCTTCTCACGTTTATAATTGATCACAGTATCATTACACAAAAACAATAATTTATATTGATTGAATGTTTTTTTAATCAAAAAATCGTTGCGGATAAAACAACATTGTTGGAAAAATAATGAAACAATGCGTGCATCAATGACTCGTTTTCTCTGCAAAGTTCTATTAAGCTTCACTCTATCGTTATCGCTGGAAGAGATCTACATCACTGCTGCTCTTGGTAAGTTACATATATTTTTGAAAATTAAGATAAAACTACATTAAGTAGTTGATAACTTATAAATGATATTTAGAAATAAATTTATTTCTAAAATTCTTCATTTACAATAACTACATAAAATATTATAATAAGCAATTACTATTTTTGTTTTCATTGATATAAATACGAAAATTTTCCTAGATTTAAAATTTTAGAAATTCAGTTTTTAAAATGAATATAAATTGCGACTGAAAAAGTTCAATGGAATAAGCAAATTAAAAATTATGTAACTGCGTTAATTTCTGATGAAACTGATGTAAAAATTTAAAAGAAAAATAAATTAATTGTTTCTCTTCCAGGGTCAAAAGTTCAGATTCAACCCTTTTATTTTCCACAGAAACTCAGAGAAGGTGTATCAACAAAAGCAATGTGTACTGTGAATGCCGAAGATAAAACTTTTTCTTTTTCGTTTAAGTGGTTAAAAGATGGAGGCCATTTAAAAAATACTGATCGAATAGAGATATCAACCTTAGCTGACTATTCTCTTTTGAAAATAAAATCTGTAGCATTTCAAGATTCTGGAAACTATACTTGCATTGCATCTAGTGGTCAAAACACTTTAAATTATACGACTGCTCTTTTAGTTGAAGGTAAAGTAAATTTTTTTAAAATTTTCTTATTTAAAAAATAAATTCACTGCTATAGTAAACTAAGCGGAAGAGCTATTTTTTACTCAAAGTTATTTTATAAATTAAATTCTTCTAATTTAGATTTTTTTATTGTTTATTTTTCAGATTATTTTCTTATAATTTATTAAATTTTGCATTCTTATTGCAAAACTAGACATTCTTATTCCTTTTATTATATATTTGATAAATTGCTACCATCATAATTAAAAAAATATTCTATCGAGTTCTATTGTTTTGGAGTTTATACAGTTTTTAAAAGCGTCTCAGTAGAAACAATATGCAATTTCTTTTTGTGTCTATAATTTTTGAATAATTATTCTAACTTTTGTCTCCATATTACTATGATTTATTTTAGATAATATATTACAAATTAATGGAAGTTATTTTTTGCATATTAGCAATTAATTTGTACTGTTTATTGTTAAGATATTTTATTGCAAATTTCAAACATATGTCAAGTTTTAATTCTATTTTTATTTCTTATTGATAGTTCAATTTCTTTTACCACAGCACCTGTACAGTGGATATTAGAACCATACGATCAAGAAGTAATATTAGGTGACAGTGTGAAGTTTTCATGTTCAGCCAAAGGCTATCCAATCCCTATTATAAAATGGGGGAAAATAATAGGTTCGTCATTAAAAATATTTTCTCTTCAAAATATCTTTATTTATAAAAATAGCTAATATCTTACAGTGTAAGCAACGTATAATACACATTTTAGGTATCATGGCATATTTGTGATATTTTAAAATTATTTTGAAATGTTTACACGCATTTATTCTTCTGAAATACTGAGTTTGTTTATTTTTAACAACTTTAACTGCGTTAATATTTTTCTTTAAGTCAACTATTTTTAAAAGACATAGTTAAGCTTTTATATAAGTTAAAGGTATGAACCGCCCCTTTTTTCCTTTATATAGTTTCCACTGTCGTTCTCTTTTAAAGTTTTAAATGCAATTATTTCTATTCAGTATTATGTCATATGTTTAATGGGAAGTTGAAATTCAAATAGATTAAATATTGAATCTGAAATTTAAATGAGATGATTTCGATATTTCTAAAATGCTTTTATTTTTTTGTGTCACACACGGAATTGCTAAAGAAAATGAATTAAAAGTCGTACATAAAAAATAAACATTTATTTCACAAACTCATTCTCTGTTGTTACCAAAAAATTGTGAAAAAAATAATTATTTTATTCATTGAAATCACGAAATATTTCAATTGAAATTTTATGTACTTTTTCGTGTCTCATAATTTGTTATGCATGATGTACTTAAATGTGGAAAGAAATGTTCAATTTCATGAAATGTTTCATATTTACAGCAGATTATTTTCATTTATAGGTGAACAAGAACAACAAATGGAATCATTTACTCGATTCCAAATAGACAATGGAGGAAACCTAAAGATAACGAATGTGCAAAGTGAAGATGCTGCTATCTATATTTGCCACGCTAGAAATGGCGTGGGAGATGAGTTACATAAAAAAGTTTCTCTTAGTGTAATTGGTGAGCTTTATAATGTATTTGATATGGTTTTCGATAAAAGTAAATATATTATAAGAATATATATTCATGCTCTATAATGAGTTTTTTGAAAATGTTGAGAAAATGAGAAAATGTTTTGAGAAAATGTTGAAATAATTTTCGGAAGTTAATAAAATTTCTTTGCATTCAACAAACATATCATATTGTCTATACTGTCTACTTTACATTTTATGATTTAAATAATCTACACACATATTTAATGTTAACATATTTTAATTGGATATATATTTGTCATTTTTAATACCTTTAAATTAAATATTGTGAATTAAAATACATATGACTGATATTTGTCTTTTTTTCTCATGCCTTAGAAATAAATTTTAAAATGTACGCAAAATTCAGTTTTAGTGTCAGAAATTACTTCTGAATTTTTCCTAAATGTGGCGCTAGTTGTACACTGTGTAACGAATGATCTGAGCACATAACAAAATCTTCAAATTCGCCATTGATAAAGTAGCGAACACCGCGAGTAGATGTTTCACATCATCAAGAACGTTTACGATATATGCCTCGATATGATGGAATATTCGGAATTAAAAAGCTAATAGCAAAAACAACATTCTGCAAAAATATTTCATGATAAACAACTCATTTTTAAACAGATTATTTGGGAAATTTTCATATTTCAGAGATGTTCTATGCCATCATAATTTTTATCTCTTGTTGGATATCAACCCATTGTAATGGTAAGTAAATTTTAGATATTTATAAAAAGAATAATTCTTTTTGGTATTAATTTAGTATAACTTAGAATTCATGATTGTTTAGTAGAAGTTAAAACTTGCAGCAATATTTGTTTACAGACTGATGTATAATGAATTTATGACAATTCCAAATAAATACAAATGCAGTTTAGTTTTAAATCATATTTTTCACAGTTTTGTATTAAATCAGCTTTATATAAATTCTATTTATTATTCTATGAGATTCTATGCATTATGTATTGATATTTTATATAGTTAGAAATTGCCCAGATTAAATTAGTTCGAATAAATGTGAATTTAAAGAATTATATTTCAAGAAAACTTGAATATGTATGTATTCTAAACTAAGATTATATAAATAAAACCGGCAAGTTAGTGAATCACTATCCTGATATTCAAAGAGTTTTCTCTAATTAAAAAAAAGGTAACATTAAAGGTAAAATTAGGTAAGAATAACTTGATTTTCAAAAACCAGACCTTAATAGAATATTTAATAGCTTTTTATCTATTTTTTCAGATGCTCCAGAAATTCTTCCAATACAGCAATCCGCTCAATTTAAAGTTGGTGATAATGCTAATATCTTTTGTTCAGTAACTCGTGGACAAACTCCTTTGTCATTCAAGTGGTACAAAAATGGACAATTGTTAAAAAATTATTCTAAAGAGACAACCAATGAAAAACTGTCCACACTTGTTATAGATCCCGTAATAGCTTCTTCGGCAGGAAATTATACTTGCGTTGTTAGTAATTCGTTTGGAAAAAGCAGCTCATCTTTTTTACTGGTTGTCCGATGTAAGTAAAACATTTCCGTTCACTTTACTAAGGATTAAATATCCTATTAGTATTTATGTGATGTTTAGATTACAAAATGTTGAAATTTAAAAATGAAATACTTTTTCTAAAATTCATCTACAATTATATCTAAACATGTTTATTTATATATGTGATAAAAATATGGAATAAACATAGAACAAACGTTTAACATTATAAATTTGAAATACTTCAGTAAGATTAATTATAAAAGGATTTATTTTCAAGTTTCCTTAGGTAATATTTATAAAGGCATATTTATCTTTCCTTCACTTATTAGTCTTTTGTTTTTATAGGTAGTATATGCATATTTTTTATTTTAATGAAACATCATATTTTGAAATTTAAAAATATGATGTCATCTGTAATTATATAAATTCTTGAAATTGAATAACAATACATAAAATGTATTGCTAATTTAAAGATTCACGAACAACTTCAAAATAAAATTTATGTGGATAAGAACGAGTAATTTTTCTAAGTTAAGAAATTGATTAAGAAATTTTTTACTTACAAGAGTTAAAGAGTAAATAAATAGCTCTCATTGAAAAATGAATTAGATAAAGAGAGCGTAAAGGAATTGTCACAGAGTGTTTCATTAGTCATATGTACATGTATTCAAAGCGTATTTAATAATTCGTTGAGTATAATTTGATTTATGCATGAAATAACAGAACAGCCATTTTAGTAAATATAAAGCATTTTGTATTTGTTGGAACCCTTATTTGTCCTTAAAAATTGAAGAGCACAATTTAAAATATTTTGAAAAAACTTTCTAAAAGGAACTTAAATATTATCATCAAATGACTTTATAAATTACTTTCATATTAGCTAAAGATTTCTTTGTTAATACTTTATAGAAAATCCAGGGTATTTTAATTTGTATTCTTATAAAAGACACAACCATCTTTGTTAAGGAATAATAATAATAATATACAAAGATACCGTAAATTCTGTTGAATTATGGCTTTCTTAAATGTTACAAAAAAGATCTTATAAATATATATTAATTGTAAGTGTTAACATTTGTTTTGTTTCAGCCCCTCCATATTGGATAAAAGAACCTGAAGATGTGGAAACAATTGAAGGAAAGAAATCAACTTTAGTTTGTCATGCTGGTGGAACACCTCAGCCAAGAATAACTTGGAAGAAACAAAGTAATAATTTTAAGCTTTTGACTTTAAATAAATATCATAAATAAATATGTTTCATAATTTTTTTCAGAAATGGATACAATGTTAAATATTAGAATGAAAAATAATGAAACTGGCCCATTTGGAATTTAGCTCTAATAATCAATAAATATTTCATGTAGTTTGTCGTATTAATATTTTCTGAATTAAAATTAGCAGTATTGTCAGAATAGACTCTTGCGTCATTAAAATCCACAAATCCTGAATTCAAATTAAATTTTTAAAGCAATTAAATGTAGTAAGCCCAAATGTTAATATATTTATCAAGGTATATCTTTTATAGAAGATTGCAGAATATTTTAGTTAAGTAAATTTTGTTGTTTTATCTTATGATATTTGTTACTAAAAAAGGTTTGTTACTAAAATAAGGTTTTTTTTCTATTTGTATATTATTTCCAAACTTTAAACAAAAATCTTTTATCTAAGCTTAATTTTGTTTCGAAAAGTTATGCAATAAAATTGAATAAATATCAAATCAATTTCCATTATATTTACAGGTGACATTCACACACAAGATTATTCAATGCAGAATGCAGAACTACAGAGAAATGCCAATGGAAGCCTGACACTAAATCCAGTTAAGAAAGAACACGAGGGTGTTTATATTTGTGAGGTGGCTAATGATGTAGACGAAATACTAATTAAACAAGCAAATGTTATTGTTCATGGTAAATCTATGCAAGATTTTCTGTCATTACAAATGAAATACAAGTAATATTTGGAGTTCAAATAAATGAACACAAAATATGGAAGTCGTTCAATTAGACTATATCCTTATTGGGGCGATTAATATTTTGATATCGGTTTATTTACTCTGTTTTCATGCGTGTCGCATAACAACAGAAAAACATATCACTCATTTGTCTTTATTTTCCTACAGAAAAATTATAAATACATTCTCAAAAATATTTTGTAAATATAATAAAATATTATTATGTCTTTTGTATTTCATGGAACTGTCATCATTTTTATCAAAGATGAACTATTTCCTAATTCAAAGAACTGAAATATTATTTGCACTTAAAATAGTTTACTTTATTTCCGTTACGTGGCGCTACATTTCAGTTTCTTGGTGTTGTGTACGATCATAGTGTTCATTTTAACGCTGACTGTCGTGTGTTTTCACGATGTGTGTTAAATATACTCGAAATTGTACTGATATTTGGATATTTTTTAAATTTCAAACACATTGTCTCTAATAATCATATCGATAGCAATCAGGGCAGAAGTTTCCATCGAAAGACATGAAATCCACATTATTTGCACTGATTCCTTTTGAAATTTGCTTCATATGTCTATTTGGCGTCATTGGTTCAGGTAAGACAACTACCAATTATTATTATTACTATTTATTTAATATTTGCTTCTAAAAAGAAATACTAAGAAAGTACAAAATAGCAACTTATTAATATTTGGTATTATGAAATAATTTATTACTTTCTAACATAAAAATCTTTCAGAGTAAATTTTCTTTATAAATAAATAGTTATGAAATTATTCGAATCATCAAGGAAATAATTTTCAGAAATAAATTTTTATCTTATTTTATGCATTATATCATTTTTTATAGTTTCTATCGGCATTAATATATTGTACTAATTTCAGATGCACCTAAGATCAATCCTTTTCATTTCCCTGCCATTGTGGAAATACAGGAGAAAGCATCAGTTGCTTGTATTCTGAAGCATGGACAACCTCCATTAGAATTTAAATGGTTTAAAAATAATCAAGAGTTAGCTGATTCAAAAAACATTAAAATCAAATTTTATGATGATGTGTCTATAATTACAATCGAACCTGTAACGTCAAAAGATTCCGGGAATTATACGTGTCTAGTATCCAATTCTTTTGGAAAAGATACACATACCGCTTCTTTAACAGTTGAAGGTGAGTAGAAATTTAGAAAGTGTTAATTTTCTTAATCAAAATTCATGAATTACTTAAAAAATAATAGTTATATGTAAAAATCGAATCGAATTTCATCAAATCAAAGTATTTCATTTCTTTGTGCATTCATTTAAATAAAAAAGTTTCCAAATTTATAATTCTTATATTCGTATTTGCATCTCAAAGCTTTCATTGTGGTAGTTATTTTTTGATATTTTTTTGGTAAAATATTAAGATAGAAGCTAGAAAAAAAAATATATTTAAAAATATTAAATTTATGTTTAAAATTATATTTAAAAATTTCAAAGTTTGGAAGGATCAGCTAATCAATTCAATAATTTTAAGAATAATACCTTCATACTCTTGGCTCTATATTACACACGGTATAGTAAAAGTAATCAAATGATTGTAACAAGATTTAGTGAGTAATGCTTAATTTTCTTGTTATTAATTATTTTTAATAAGAAATAATAAAATTAATATTAGTAAACACATCATTTATGCATATTATTAGCAATAAAGAAATTAATATATTTTACTTTTCAAATAATTAAATGTAGATATTGACCAGCTCTGCTCAGTTTATGTTCATTTGACTTTTTTTTAAAATTGGTATTTTATAGTATTTTTTTATTTTACAGTAAAACTGTTTTCAATTCAGATTGAAGGATCAGCTCTGTGCACAATAATAAAAATTCTATATTACTTATACTGCTTATTATAGGATCGTAAATTAAAATTTAATTGACAGTTATATCATTCTTATTTCTCTCAATCGAAATAGTATAACGACATGATTTTGCTAAACAAAGAAAAAATGAGCTCACTTTCGCTTAATAATACATATTCAATTATCTCTAAAATTTCAGTGAACATACAATAATTACAATCAGAATTCAGTTTATGATTATTATTATTTAAAGCAGTATTTCTTGGCTTTTTATTGTTTGAAAAGGTTTTTATGGCTTTTTATTGTTTATCTGTTTAGTTTGAGAAATTTAAACAATTCATTTAAAAATAATTTCTGTATCTATTTTATATATTTACTCATTTTTAAAGAAAGTATTTTATTATTCCAAGAATTACAGACAGCTTATTTTTAATGAATAAATTTTCCACTTTTTTTTCATCTTTATACCGCCTCTTCGGCTGGCTCATATACCTCTCAGATCATTGAGAATAACTTCCTTAAAACAGAATAATTACATTTTGTAAATGAAATAAGTATTAAAGATTTAAAGAAATAATAAAATCGCTGTATAATATATTAGCACTATTTATTTTATTTTATTTATTTATCTAATTTCTTCTACAATAATCTTATATGATTCCAGCCCCTCCTAGATGGCTTACAGAACCTGTTGATATAGAAATTATGGAGGGGGAAAAGGCCTCTTTAATATGTGCAGCTGAAGGTCAACCTTCTCCAAGATATACATGGAAGAAGCTAGAGGGTAAATACTATTTCTAATTTTTTTTTGTAAAAAAATCCTATTTAATATTATTAAAATATTTTTTATGAGTTCATATATTTAACTTTATTACTAATTTGTTTACATTCAAACTGTCGCCCTATGGTTCCTTCTATTAAATTTTTCCTTATTTTTTTATTAATTATTTATAAACATATAGAAGTAAATCTATTATTTATCTCAAAACAAATGAAATGTGAAGAAATTATAAGGAACGTAAACCAGTTGCTCCAGATTCAGAAATCGTTTTTAATGGAATCATTTAATTCATATTTTTTTGTCAAAGCTAAAAAAACCTAATAAATATTCTAGCATATTATTCTATGTTTTTAGTCTACTTAGAAATTAAAATGAGTTACGTTGGCTTTATTGAAAGAATATCATAATAAAAAATTCGCATGAAAGATAATCTAACCAGCAATCAATAAATAAATTCACCCAATCATAAAATTTAAAATTTTTGGAAACGTATATAAGAAAATGCAGATCATTAATATCATTGTTATGAATAATGTAATTCATCTTTCTTCCGTAACACTTCTATACTTCAGTAACATTATCATGAGAAAAAAATGAATGCTCTATTAAAATTTGAATACTTTTCATTTAACATCTTAGAAGTATTAAGCGTATATAAAATATATTTTCCAAATCAACAACAGAAAGATATACCTGCTTGCAAATAATTATAATTTATTATTAATCTAAGCAACTTTTTTAAACGAAACATTCTATTTTCTCTCTCGTTGATCAAGATTAATTTTAAAAAATAAAATGTAATCTTATTAATACTGGACACACATTCGATAGATTAGGGCAAAATTGTCATAATTATCGTTTAGGAACAATTTTTGAAATATTATAATCAATAGAACACCCTTTATAAATTATTGTAAATATAAAGTACTAAAATGTAAAACGTTGTATGTTTCATGTACAAAATTACAGAGAAATTAAACAGCAAAGACTTTTTAATATTATTCTTTTTTCTAAGAATATATTTATTTTTCAGATAAGGGGGACATATTACTTGGCAACGTGAAAGAAGGAAATCTTACATTTCTGCGAGTAACAATAGAAAATGCAGGAAAATATAGTTGTGAAGTAGAAAATGGTGTTGGTCATGCTCTACAAAAAATTGCTAATTTGATAGTTCATGGTAAAGTATCCAAAAATAAAAATAATAAATAATAATAAAATAAAACATCTCGTAAAACAATTGCTTTCAAGCATAGAATTCTCACTCCATCGGAAGGTTACATGTATTGCTCTGCATTTTCGTAATACTTTAGCTTATGAAAAATATATTTTATTGTTACACATATTCTGAAACTTTATTTGAGGTTTTATCGGTTGAATCTTAATTACTGTGTATGAAATGAATATATTCTTAATACTATCTGAAATTATTATATAAAGAAATGCAATCCCTATTATAAATTCTTTTTGAATTAGAAGTCATAAATTTTTTGTTCGGTTTTACTGGAGTTCTTAAAAGCATTTTATGTAACATTTATTTGTCATTTGTATAATTTTATGCCTGTAGTGTTGTTTTTTGACGATATGTGGCGCTAGCTTCCCATAATTTGTAATTTTAATACACTCCATCTTGGGTCATAGATGCGTTTGTTAGAGTTAGCGGAAACAGTTGAAAACATTACATGATACGTACTCGAAAAACTCAGACACAAACAAAGATTCAAAAATAAAGAAAAGAAAATTTTCATGATTCGTGAATGCACAGCTATAATGAATGAATGCCGACTTTATCTAGTTCGGACAGTATCGCTTCTACTTATTTCACAAGTAATAGGAAAATCCATTTCTAAAGGTAAGTGAATTCTTGATTTCTTTTTTTCTTGAATATACATTCTTCTTAATACTACATTTTAACACAGATATTAAAATTTTCATGCTTAATACATACATATATATATTTAAAGTATGTTTAGATACGTGATGTAAGTTCATCTTTCGATATTTTGTAAGAAAACATTTGTATTTTGTTTCATATACATATCAATTTTCCAAACACAGTTGATAATTGTAGGTCCTCAATGACTTGCAAATTGATGTTTCATACTTAAAATGTATGCAAGCTTCTAAAAAACTTTTTTTAGTTGACTTTATTATAGATAGATTTTTGAGAGAGAATATTTTTTTTAGAATTGCTTTAAATTTTCTATTAGCTGTCAGGACTAATAGAAAACTAATAGAACTTTTCTATTAGCTGTCTATCAGTAAGGACTTTTTGTTAAACTAACATATTAAATAATATCTAGAAGCTCTGTATAATAACATATTTTATGAGTTCATGTAAATCCTTTGTTATTCATATACTATGCATTTCTAATTAATTTTTTATAATTTGTCTGATTAATTCTAATTTCTAATAAATAACTACAGATTTTCACATGGAAAAGTATATGCATATTTTTTATGAAATAAATATAAGTGAGGTTTTATATTCAATAGATTTTCACTGCGCTAGTGTAATTTGTATTCTTAATCATGTAATATTAATAATTATTCTTCCATACTCAATTGTGGGAAACATTTGGTTCGATGGGAATATTGTTTATTTTTAATTTGAGATAAATATTTAAACATAACTTCATATCCAAGATTCGTCAAATCATCAGGCATCAAATTCGCATTATTTTAAATGTTTTACTTAAGTTGTATCTATTGTATGCACGAATCTTTCTAACGGAAACCGGTTCCTTAGAATTATAGTGCTAATAAAAATGTAATGTTCTCTGCTTAAACTTACTAGCCTTCCTGATACTGTAACTTTACCTTTTTTTATTCGTCATGAAACTATACAGATATCAATGAGAATGTATCTTGTTTACTCTTCATTAAAGGAAGAATGTCAAACAATGGCATATTTGTTGGAACAATGAAAATGATTTAAATTTCAGACTAATAATAATTGAAAGCTAAGTAAAAGATTTTTTAAATGCAAAATTCAGAAAAAATGTACCCGATTTTTATATTGGTATAAATAAAAAATACAATTTTTTAAATTTTTACAGAGATGTAAAATTTGATTAATTAATATAATTTTGTACTATAATATTTTCGAAAGTTCTCATGGGAAACCGGCAAAATACAGTTTTATTTTTAGTTAATTTTTATATTATTAAATTTCTCCGAGATTCATACCCCATCCATCCAAGTAGATATCACACACAAATTCATCATTATTATTAATATAAGAGATTGAAAACATTTGAAACTTTAAAGCTTGCAAATACTTATTCAAAGTATACACAAAATTGTTTTGTTTATTTTTGAAAATAATGTATATTGAGATATTTATAGAATGTATTGATTAAATATGTACAATGTTTTAATGAAATCAACATTTCAGATCATCCTCCGAAAATTCAACCCTTCAGCGTATCAGATGTATTGAATGAAGGAGAATCTGCCAAACTTGGGTGTGTTCTACGGAAAGGAGACGGTCCCTTTAATTTCAGATGGTACAAAGACAAAACCGAAATTAAAAGTGACCAACAATTTGAAATCAATAATCTTAAGGATGTTTCTTTTTTAACCGTTAAAACAGTAACAGCGTATACTAGTGGAAATTATACATGTGAAGTTCAAAACGCTGCTGGAAAAGATAGCTATAGTGCTTCTCTTATTGTCAATGGTAAGAATAATTTTCCAATGTTCATTTATTTTATTACTTGAATCTTAAACAATTAAAATAAATGTTAACATTTTATTTGAAATTATAGGATATGAAGCAAATACTTAAATTTAGTTAACGATACATATAACGCAGTATTAAGAAAATCCTAATTTTTCTGTCAGAAAAAAGCTTTTATTCAGTCTGAGCATTAAGTTTTTACTCAATAGTAATTTTAGTTAAATTATAATAATATTCTAGATTTAACTGAATATCTATCAGTCAAAATGAAATTAAAATTATTCCATGTATTTAAACATAATGTTCAACAGTACTATTTTTTAAACTGAAAGATTTTAAATAAAAAAAAAACTTTTTATAGTATATCTACATAATTGTGAGTAACCGTTAATATTTGCTATAAATTTTATATATTAGTTTAAAGAGAGAAGATGCTCAGTAGTGCGAATAGAAGAACGAAATGCAAATTCAATACATGTAATATCAAAAGCTCTCTAGTTAATAAATTGGAAAAATTTTGCTTGTGCGAAATAGAAAATAGTAAATACTACAGTAAAAATTCTTAATTTACTGTAGTATTATAAAATATAAATGACATATTACGTTAATGAATTAGAAGAAATTTAAAGTTCCAAAATGTATTGTGAAATAATATAATATAAAGTACGGTTGAAAATAAATATGTAGCTTTTATTTGTTAGCAAGAAAACTTTTTACTATATACCATATAGCACAAAAGAGATGGATGTTATGTTTTCTTATTGAAACAAAAGTGATGCAGCGAACAAGTAATCATGAGCTTATGTATAAAAATATAGATCTCCTTTTTCTTTGGGTTTAAGTAGCTTTACTACTGTTTGTCGTTTCGCTCTAATCTATGAAATAAATGCCGAAAATAAATGCCCAATCGATTTAACAATTGGAGATGTGTATAAGAGTATTTTATCTATTTAGAAATTTATGATTTGAAAGATAAAATTGTAATGAATATAAATATAAATAATATGAAAATAAAAATATAATTATAATTACGATTTGAAAGATAAAATTAAAAAACTGTATACTAGTAATTCCATTTAAGTTCTAATATCTATGATAAGTCTATTTCTAATTTTGACAAATGGTCATACATAAACTGACAATGTTTATATATCAGGTCCTATATATGATTTCAATGTAAGATATATCAGGTTAATATAGGTTTTATATTAAACATTCAAATTAAACCTTCCTTTTAAATTCTTTTATAAGACTTTAAAAAGATTCCCCCGTACCTATGATGCGTATTTTTAATAAGCTCATTGGAGCTCAACATTCAAAGCCTATGCTAGTAAAATATCGCATTAAAAATTTCGAACGAAAATAAAATAAAAGCACATAAAGTTATCATATTTCGAATAAAACCAACAAAAAAGATTCTAACGTAAATATTCCACAAAAAAGGTTCCAACAAAAGATCTTCCAACATAAAAGATTTTCACGCATTGTTTTGAGAATCATATTAGCGTACATAAACGACAAAATTTTTAGAGTCCTCTTAGAAACCTTACTCTGATCATATCGAATGCAAGACGATTCAGTTGCTTACGATTTTTTCATATTTTTCCAGAATCCTAATAGAAAATAATTATATGATGCCTTAATCGAATTTTTTATATTTGCTGTTATGTTTATGTGATATAATTCATTGGATTTCTTTAAGCATTTTTGAATGGTGAAAAATAATACCCAGTTTAAATAGAAATTTCAATTTTAACAAATTTTGACAAGAAATTCTTTTAAAAATAGCTCTACATTTTTTCCAGAAATAGAATGTAAATAAATTTTGTAATATATAGCAAAAAATACTTTAAACAATGTCTCGGGAAAAAAGGTTTTCAAATAAATTAATAGTTTATATCAAATAATTATATAACAGATAGCAATTTGATATTTTCATGTGAATAAACACTATTTGATTCTTTAAAAAAATTCGAATGAAAATTATATTTTTTCCATCCTTGCAAACTTAGGTTTCCAAAGACTTTTTTCCCACCCACGAATATTTTATTAATAATTTATTACTAATTTTACTGTTATATCCTATTTTGATCGAAGATCTTTTGATATATGTCGAGAAAAAAATCAATACTATATTCTTTAACATCTGAAATTCGATTTTATCAAATTCTTTTATTCTTTTCTAAATGCACTTTAATGACCTTTTCAATTAAATATTAAGGATTGTTCAGTTTCAATACGACTGATAATTCAAATGCTAAAATGAATACTTAGTGTCTAGAATACTTTTCATGAAAAGTTACTTCATAACCAAACTGGCTAAAAGTTATAAATCATATTATATATTTGGATGCTCTAAAAATGAAATAAAATCATCTCATTTTATATTTATGGAAAATATAGCCTTGTGTGCAGTTGTGGGACTTTAAAACTCACTGTTTTATCATTTTTATACTGTTATCTTTCTAAATATATGTATTAATCCTTATAAAAATAATTTTTTGCTCAAATACATAACTTTTATCACACACAGATATATTTAGTTAACACAACTGAAATCAAAAACTTATGCAATATAATTTGGAATTAATATTTAAATTATGTTTTGTTTCAGCTCCACCAAAATGGGTAAACGAGCCCACCAGTGTAGAAGGTTTGGTTGGTTCTTTCATTGTTTTGGATTGTCAAGTTTCTGGCTACCCACCACCAGTTATTACATGGATCAAACAAAATGGTACTTTTTAAAATTTGTTTTTGTATTCTGCTCCCAAAATAGAAAAGTGAGGGTAAATTTGAATTTTTATCTTATTTTCAGAGTTTATTTACAAAATTTCCCCTCATCATAAAATAATTCGGTACAAAAATTTGAAACTCATTAATAAGTATATATATTTTTTTTAAATTAAATTTTTTTCCTATTTTGTTAAGTGTAAAAACTTTGCGAGATATTCTCTAGAATATACATTGATTAAATGTAATTTCCAAATCAATATATATTTTTTATTTAAGTATTCTGTTTCACCGTTAAAAGTTAGGATTCCTATTTCCTAATTTGATGCTGTAACATATATAACTCTTGTTTAGATGAAGAAGAAATGCAGAAAATAATGCCAGCAGTAAAGAATGGGAGCTTGATTTTTTCTAAACTTCTAGCTGAAGATGAAGGTGAATATCTGTGCGAGGCAAAAAATAATGTAGGTGCAACTTTAAAGAAGATAGTGTCAGTTTCAGTTTTCGGTAAGTAGATCAGAAGTTTCGCCTTAAGTAAGTTTTCAAATATTCCAAATTTGAATTTATGATTATTGTAAATATCAAAAATTGTTTGAATTCAATAAATTATGCAAAACTATTTTTGATGCTTGTTTCAGTAATTTTTTTGTTCCAAATACACAACATACACACAATTTGTTCAGTTTTATGCATTTTTTTAAGGAAAATTTTGTATAATATTAAGAAGTCTTTGAATATTTTATGATTTTGTTTTTATTTGCAATTTAATTCCTTTTTGTATCGAAATTTTTAGTAACGGTTTTCGTCACTACATGGCGCCTGCTGCTTATGTTATGAGAAAATGATATTCAGAATCATGAGCTTTGGTACTTGTTTGTTGTGCTTCCGAAATCCACTCCTCTCGAAATCGTAATAACGATACAATGTAAAATCCCGTTTCCAATTCCGTTATACGAAATAGCTTTAATGCGGACTGCAATGACGGGTTTACACTTTATTTACTTCATTAAACAAACCATTATCCGCTGTAGAGGACTTCCATTAACAGTTGTCATTCTCTTGTGGCTACAGGATGCCGCATCTGAATCCGTAGATGAAGGTAAGAATTATCACCTATCTTTCAATTTCTAATAAAATAATTTTAATAATGTATCTAACTCTTAAATGTATCTGCAGTATATCTACAGTTAGCTAAAAATTAGTGCATTTCCATGTATAGTTAGTTGTTTTAAATTTATATTTTCATGTCTTATTTGAAAAACAACAATGCGTTTATTTATAAAATTTGATTGTAAAATAATATAAATTTTGCTTTAAGATTTTCTTAAAACCACAAAATTTAGACTTAAACTACTGGTACTTTTGAACTTGTAAATATTTAATTTGTTATATACTTCTATTAATTTGGCAGTATAAATATTTTCATTTTAGAATTAATATTTGATGTTTCTATACTTGGCTTTTTTATCATCTCAGTGAATCTTTTTAGGACTGCCCCAAATACAGCCTTTTATGTTTCCACCTCGTCTGTCAGAAGGTTCAAGTGCAAAAGGACTATGCAACTTAAATGGTGGAAAGAAACCATTTGAATTTCAATGGCTGAAAGACGGAAAATTACTACAAGAAACTAAAAATATCGAAATATCTAAACATGAAGATTTTTCTATGCTTACTGTAAAAAATATTAAAGCAGAAGATGCAGGAAATTACACTTGCAATGTTCAAAATTCCATTGGAAAATCCAGCTACACTGCCCATCTTGTCGTTGAAGGTATGTTTCCATTTATTTACTTTGGGATAAAACATACCTTTCTAAAACTAGATTTTAAAATAAAGACAAATTTTAAATAATTATGAGCCATGTTAATTTTCATAATTCTAAATTTTCTTAAAATAGAATTCCCATTTGAAATTATAAATAAAATTTATGCAATTTTTTTTGTAAAGTGTTGAGATTCATTCTTATCACTATTTGAAGCACGGCCATTTTAAATATGTTTATTAGCTCTTTTAATAATATGGTTTTTGTAAGAAGAATTCTTCTAGTTAAAAGAATTTTTTCTTTCTCTGTAGAAAAAGAATGAAATCAACAATATGACTGAATTTTTTAAAGCATGATATAATTTGATAGATTATTATTTGCTATCAAAGTGGATTTTTTATACTGCATTCTTGGATTGACAATTTGAAGAAAATGAATAATTTCTAGTTTCGTTTGATATTTTAAATTTTTATTTCATATTTCAGAGAATCATTTACTGAATATACTCTTAAATAGAAGCAAACGAAAGATTCGATACTGTCTTACTTATAATGTTCCAAACTTATACAATATTTATCAATACATGTATTATTTTTCTCCAAAAACCTTCAAATAAGGAAAAAATATATTCAAAATTAAATATTTAGATAAAATAGAAACTTGTTTTATTTTGATGAAGCCTGGATAATTCGCACTCAAAGTTTTCAAAAAAAAAGAGAATAACTGAAATGTATTGTATAAGTTTGGAACATTATAAGTA
>JAPMOQ010043709.1:0-12311 GCA_026543055.1 Argiope trifasciata | reverse complement strand
ATAAAAACGACTAAATAATAAGATTAATTCAAAATTATATAAAAACGGCAAATTTTCAGAAGCTGCGTGTTTTATAGTTCCTTAGAAAAAAAATTTAAGACGTTCGTTATATTAGAGCTTTCTTCTGTCAAATAATTTTCATACTCCTTTCAGAGCTTTCATTAATTTGATGATTCTTTGGTATGATGTATACTTTTTTACTAAAAGTATACTATATTAAAAGTATTCTGAAAATAAAAGACAACCATTGTGGCTTTAATACAAGTATGAGACTTTTATTAATCGAATAATAACGTTTAATCATCAAAAAAAAATTAACAAAAGTACCATGTTAGTCTGTTGACTATGTTCGCCAATGACAGTCAACAGAAGCCTAAAATTAAACCTAAATTTTGCCAGTCATTGACACGTAATTAATACAAGTGTCAAAGAGTTTTTTAAACTGATGATAAATATCCGTTTGTTTCAATTAATACTTATAATGAAAATGTTTAAAAAGTGCGGTTAAAAAAGCAGACGGTTTTTCCCTTCTAATATAAATGAAAAATCAAACGATAAATTTGTGCTTTCTACCATAAAGCCTCATTATTTACATTTAATTGAAGTAATATTTACAAACAATAGTTAATTTCTTTAAATAGATTTAAAATGCATAGATTAGCTTTTAATACTTGCACATTTTATAACAAATTTTTTGGCTCTTTTTTTGTAACTTTGGAGCTTTTTAATAATAAAAAATTTGTAATAAGCCAAAATTTAAATATTACTTTTATATTTGTACATTAATACTATTTATTTTGTGATAAATTTTGTTTGACAGCAATATAAACGCTGCCTATTTTTGTTTCAATATGCACTATTTCTTTTTTACTTCATCATTAACGAAATATATAGAGCAGGTATTGTAATCATCCAAAAATTCAAAGTTGAGATTTAGATTAAACTCTTTTTCTTATGACATCTCTGAGTCCGAGAAAAATATTTTTGCCATTATGGTTGTCTGTCATTCAATCTATCCGATACAAAGATAATACAAAAACACTTTTAGATTGAGAATGGAAATTTCATATATGATCATTTTACTTAATTTATAGATTTCTATTAAATTGTTGGGCAAAATCCGCTCAGAGTAAATCCGTCGTTTCGAGTACAAACTGACTCAACAGTTAAAAAACGCAAAAGCTGTGTAATTAGAATTTAGTACACATACTCAGTATTGTAACGTCTCGATCTGGTCCTATCAAATAAAGGGTAATGTTTTAATCAAATTACTTTATTTACAGCTTTAATTTATAGAAAAAATACTCTTTATTATCTAGGTTAAGTGAAAAGTTATATGTACAACACCACAAGAATAGTTCCTCGAAATATTTCGGAGAAACTCACAAAAATAGCTAGCCGGCCGTCAAAGTCTCACGCTGGTACCGCGGTTAGCTCCAGGAATCCACCGAATTCCTCGGGTGGAATCTTCTCTCGAAAGTTTTGTTTTCACCGACCTCTCTCTGAACCTCCTTCACCAAAAAACTCCTCGTCTCTTTTTCCTCTCTCCAAAAACCTCGCTTTTTCTCTCTTCTTTCAACTCCATCTCTCATCCACATTGGAGCATTTGGGCTGCCTATTCTCCGATCGTCATTCAGCAAAAACTTCACTGGTCTACAGTTGACCACAGGAATGTTCGTGGTCCACAATGGAAAATAATCCAGACTACACATCTGTGTCGCAGACACCATTAGTGCAAAGAGGGACTCACTCTAAATGGCCAGATGACCGTTCTTAGAAGGATGGTTCTCCACCAGTCCATCTGTAAGCAATTACACTGCTATAAACCATCTCCATTGAGGAGTCCAGTCTGGAAATGGCAATTACGGAGCGTGTGAAAAAGAAACCACAATGGTCAGGCCGGGGAGAAGCTGAATCATTACAGTATCTGAAACAGAGATTCTAATCCAATTTCGGAAAACATCAGTCAAATGATTTACCATCTGTCTTTCCGTGCTTTCTCGTGCATGTAAATGCGATAAATCATAAATGAATCACTTAATGAAATTCTTTGTATTGTCTATGGCTACAGTTGTAGTTTCGTGTAAAATTGCGGTGCGAATCAATCAGCAAAAAAAGTATTCAAAACTCTTATTGTCAGAATAGATTCAGAAAAATGGAAGATTCATGCCAATATTTATATTTTGTAACAATCACTAGATCTGCAATTGAAGGCTTTGCTGCAAAAAGGAGGTAGTCCAATTATTCAAGTTACCAGAAATCCGTAAAACACATTTGAAAATTCACAAGGTGGTTGGTTGGTTGTTTTGATTTTTTTTGACACAAGAGCCATTCTTGGCTATACTGCGCCATACATACGATAAAAATATTCTTAAAATTCATTTGCTGAACAAGTTATAATATAAAACAGTTGAGATATAAAAGATTTAAATAATAAAATTCCAAACGTCCATAAAATAGTTAAATGTTCGTTAAAAAGCCGATGTCTTTTAAAAAGTTTAAAATATTTGGATGGGGTTTTGTGGTGACATCTTAATAAGCCAGTAACTACCACTAAACATTGGTGGCCATTTTTGTATAGTGGATAAGTTACTGGCTTTCAAACCTGAACATCGCAGGTTCGATCCTTGGCGGAATTCAACCTAAGCATTGGCACAATTCCGCCAACACCTACGCCAAATTGATGACCTCTGACGTGATGAATTTTCAACAGCTCTCTTGGCGCTATCTCTCCATTAGTAACGCAAAGTCGTCAGACTCACTTGACGCAGCAACGCAAAGTCTTTAGACTCAATGCAGCAGCAACGCTCATACACTAGCCATAACGCTTAGCGCAATAAAATCGTTCGTCTCTCTACCGAGCTCACTGGTAGGGGAGTACTGTGGTGACATCTTAATAAGCCAGGGACTACCACTAAACATTGGTAGCCATTTTTGTATAGTGGATAAGTTACTGGCTTTCAAACCCGAACATCGCAGGTTCGATCCTTGGCGGAATTCACCCTACGCATTGGCACAATTCCGCCAACACCTACGCCAAAGGTTTCTCTCCCAGCAAAGCTGAAAGAGTTACCTGAGATGAATTAAAGTAGCGAGAGCGATATAAATTATAGTTCGTACATTCTATTAAATTATGATAAACAGATAATTCCGTATGGCATGTGGAACAATTTGGAGCATTCTCTCCAAATAGCAGATGTTTGTGAGTAAATCGAGTGTGCCCTATACGGAGGCGGGTCAGAATGACATCCGCTCCTCGTACAGGCAAAACTGGCCACAATCCAATAAATGGTTTAGTAAGATGCAATTTATTTCGAATCTGTTGATCCCATGTCACCTGCCAAAGAGAAAGAATATATTTTGTAACAGATTTCTTAATATCTCTGTAAGGGAGTTCGCATTGTAAGAAGGAAGAGGCCGTTTTAGCAGTATGATCTGCCTCTTCATTCCCTTCAATTCCAATATGAGCAGGGATCCAGCAGAGTAAAATGCTATAACCCTGAAGATGGAAAGTCTGCAAAAGTTCCAAAATTCTAATAGCGATAGGATGAGTATGAAAATTCAAATGATGGAGTGTTTCTAATGAACTCATGCTGTCCGTATATACACTGAAGTGACAAAAGTCATGGGATGACTGTTAATGTCGAGTCGGTCCTCCTTTTGCCCGGCGAAGTGCAACAACTCGACGTGTAATAGAGTCCACAAGTCGTTGGAAGTCCTCTGCAGGAATATTGAGCCATGCTGTCTGTATAGAAGTCCATAATTGTGAAAGTGTGGATGGTGCAGGAGTTTGAGCACGAACGGACCTTTCGATGACATCCCATAAATGCTCGATGGGATTCATATCGGGCGATCTAGGTGGCCAGATCATGCGCTGGAATTGTCCGGAATGTTCTTCAAACCAATCGCGAACAGTTCTGGCCCGGTTACATGGCGCATTGTCATCCATAAAAATATCATCGTTGTGTGGGTACGTGAAGTCCATGAATGGCTGCAAGTGATCTACAAGCAGCTGAACATAACTATTTCCAGTCAATGATCGGTTCAGTTGCACCAGAGGACAGAGTCCATGCCATGTAAAAACAGCCCACACCATTATGCAGCCACCACCAGCTTGAACAGTGCCTTGCTGACAGTTTGGGTCCATGGCTTCGTGGGGTCTGCGCCACACTCGAACTCTACCATCAGCTCGTAACAACTGAAATCGTGACTCATCTGACCACGCCACGGTTTTCCACTGGTCTAGGGACCAGTCGATATGCTCACGAGCCCAGGAGAGTCACTGAAGGCGATGTCGTGCTGTCAGTAAAGACACTCGAGTCGGTCTTCTGCTGTCATAGCCCAAGGAAGACAAATTTCGCCGCACAGTCCTATCGGACACGTCCCACGTACGTTCCACATTGATTCCTGCAGTTATTTGACGAAGTGTTGCGTGTCTAATAACATTGACCATTCTACACAGACGTCGGCGGTCTCGGTCGTTAAGTGCAGGTGGTCGCCCACTACGCTGTCCATGATGGGATGGGATGCCTGAAATTTCATACTCTCGGCACACTCTTGATACTGTGGATCTCGGAATGTTGAATTCACTAACGATATCCGCAATGGAATGACCCATGCGTTTAGCTCCAACTAACATTCCACGTTCAAAGTCTGTTAATTCTCGTCTTGCCGCCATAAATCACGAAAAGCCTGTTCACATGAATAACTTGAACACAAATGAAAGCTCTGGAAAACGAACTGCGCATTATACTTTTTCGCTGCGATACTACTGCCATCTGTATATTTGCATATTGCTATGCCATGACTTTTGTCACTTCAGTGTATATAGCACTGATAATGAGAGGAGAGCGAAATCCTCTTTAAAGCAAAGAAAATCGCCATTAGTTCAGCAGTCAGAACTGAAAATGATATATGCAGGCGGAAACTGTGTATCTCGTCACCAAATATGACACCACAACCAACATGTCCGCCTGATTTAGAACCATCGGTAAATACTGGAAAATATGAGGCATACTGATAGCGATGAGAACTAAAAAGTTGTTGGAAGATTACTGGAGCAGTCGTAGTTTTATTGAAACCCAAGAAAGAGTTCAAAAAGGAAAACTGGGGAGTCTCCCAAGGAGGAAATACGTTAAAATCAATTGACAGAATATCAGGAAATTCAAGCCTGGAGTTCTGGATTTCTCTTTCGACTCTCTCTCAAAACGGATTGAAAATTCACAAAATTTAGAATTTGAAAGATTTTCCTTTTCATCAATCCTATTAACTGTTCATACATATTATGACAGTATTTTCACTTAAAAATATATTTCCCAGATGACGTGGCACATGTTGGAATGTTGAAGCTATCTCTTTCTGGCAACCAAATAGATAGTCTGTCTGCCTCTGTGAAAAAATATTTCCCAATAAAAATGCAATTCACTATAATATTGTTTTGTTTAAATTAAACTAACAAAATATAAACAAAGTGTGCATTCAATTTAGCTTTAAAAACGAAAAAAAATCCCATTTATCAACACATTCCCCCTTTGTAAAGTCGGACTCATCTGCAATGCCTTCGTCAGGTTGTAGTCTACAGTAGAACTACATATTTTGGGGGACATATTTGAAAGTTAGTTCCGTTACATGTTTATATTTCGCACTCTTAAATGAGAGTCTGCAGAAGATGATGGTATTGGCTCAAGGAGCTACCTCCATATTGCAACAAGCTAATGAGCAGGCTGTTCAATTTCTGGAATAACGCGTAGCTACATGTTTCCGGCACCAAACAAACAAGTTTTTATTTTACCACATGATAGTGCATGTAATTCCAAACTACCCTAATTGGAGCTACATCATTTTTTTGTAGCAAACCCTTCAATTTGTAACTTCTTTGCATTGCATTAATGAACGCTGCTCAAATACCTGTGCCTTACACAAGGTCTGTAATTTTATACTAGGACAGGGAGAATTAATTGGAGATTATGTGAGATTGTTATGGAAGACTGTTCCCATTGTTTATTGTTGTATGAATATTGAAAGGAATTTGGAAATACCAACTCAGATGAAAAGGAATCTTCCTTTCCCTTCCAAATAGAGGAATTTTTATCATATTCACTTGATATAGGTCAGAAAATAAAACAGATAAACAACTTGTGGGTCTAACTTTTTGATTTCTAACTATGAAGCATAAAGGAAGCGTCGCAATTGTTAAAAAAAAATTGATTTTGGATTTGTTGGCATTATGTCTGTTTGTCTGTGAACACAGATGATTCAAACCTCCTTTGAGCTTAATAGCTGTAATTTGGTATATGAATCAAACGTAAATTTTTTGCTACTTTTCCGTTATACTGGAGCAAGATGTCGCCAATGTGAGCCAAACGCGAGTCAAGTCACCAAGTAAAGCGAATGGCAAAACAAATGTCGACAATGTGAACAAAACGCGAACAAACTCGGCAAGTAAATAACGTTAATTTGTCGAATTTGAGCATTAAATTTGACTTAATTATGTATTCTTTGGCGACTTATCACTTTTTCCGGCTAACTTTTTGGAGACTTATCACTAACGATTATTTGGCGATTTTTTCGTTGAGCCCATATAACAGAAAAGTACCGACTTTTTAATAAATTTTTAAAAGAAATCTAGTCACGTGGTGTCTATATGTTTCAATTCGAGTGAAGATGAATACAATAACTACATATAAAGAGCTTGGTAAATAAAATCTAACATAAATATTTAGCATCTGAAATATAATTTTCTGTTAAATTTTGAAGCAAATCTGCTTAACAGTTGAGTGCATGTAGGTCTTATGCATGTAAACGCAATGATTTAAATCCATGAAATGAGATACTACAATTGTAATTCCGTGCCAAATTTGTGTAAATTGGTTGGCATAAAAGCAGTCTATACTTCCTATTATTGCGATCGATTCAGAAAAAATGCTAGTGTAATGTTATATATCGTTTAGCACTGCCATTAAAGAAGTTGTTGCTGTTTCTAATGGCACTTTTCATTGTCAAGTTCACTGACTAAAGAGTCATTGAGATTTAATCCGAATTTTTTGTTACTTTTTTTTCAATAGCGCCATCTAGAACCTAGAGTACGAGTCAGCTACAAAAGCGTCCCAACCCATTTAACGGGGCGGGACTTCATTCATACATTTCATTCACAGATCGTAATTTAGACCCGGATCAGAGAACGATCACTTTTTAACCAGTGAGCTCAGTGGTATTACTTTCGACATGGAGGACTTTATGGACACGACAGATTTATACGCGCGCCAGTCACCCTTACACACGCTGGTCATCGACCAGTAGGGTTTGAACTCGCAGCACTAGGAATCTTCAAATCTAACCCCCTACCAACCAGGCTGCCCCAACCTTTAAGAAGTTCGCTCCACAATTTTATGCTGGAGGAGGAGAATAATGTAAGACTTTTAATGGAGAGTATAAGAGAAAGTTTTCGAGAGCTTCACTCCTGGTGGTGGGGCTAATGCCACTTGGTCATAGTCATACCAAACCCAAATGAGAAGAACTCTTTCAAATTAAGGCAGAAGTGTGCGCCTTTTGTTGTTAACAAGCACCATTAAGGTGAAAGTACGACTTTGCTCGAACACACACGACACAACCCTTTTTTTAGTGGGAAGTCGTTCATACACTCATTCATCCATCTTTCAAGTCAGAATTTAGATCCAAATCGGAGACCGCCTCACCCTGATTCAGTACCCCCAGAGGTATTATTTGTTATGGGAACTTGGAGTACTTTACAATCACGAACTATTGAACGTGCCCCAACTGCCATTAGCCAACACGGCTGTCTTTGGCCGAGGCGAGGACAGAACTCGGTACCTTTCGTTTACGTGACTGACGCTCTACCAACCAGGCTACCACGGCCCTGCTCCTAATGCTTAAATTTGGAATTATCGGGGTCATCATACAACAGTCATTACTCAGACAGACAAAGAATAAACCTAAGTACCTGTGAATGAATTTGCTCAACAGTTAATAGAAAAGTATCATTTTGGTGTAAAATCTACGTAATAAATTTCATCCGTTATAGCTTAAAACGCATTTTAGTTATCGTGCTCACAAATAGAGCTACTCGAAGGTATTTCTAATTCCAAAAATGCATTTTCCTGATTCAGAGAAATCTGAAACCTGGGGATTGATTAAAGTTCAAAGGGGAGTTTTTTGGGATTTTTTAAAATCTTTACGCACAAGAAAATAAAAAATGAATTTTTCAAGTCATTCATCTCTATCTATCAAATCCTATAAATCTTTTAAGCCAGTAGGATTAAAAATATTTTATTCGCAGTTTTATAAATTTCGTCCTCATGTAGCTTCATCTATGAGAGAAATATTACTTAATATTTTTTATTTAATATGAAGCCAAGCGTATCAATTAAAGTGTTTGTTGCTAAATTGTTGTGTCATTTGAACTAATGAATATCTCATACGGCTTTCTTAAATTCTAAGAAGACCCACCTTTCTGAAAAGGTGTAAGACATTGCAGCCTTCGAGTTTAATCTGAACAGCCTTGTGGGGATTTTATTGTCTTACGCTGATAATAGTCACAGTACATAAATTAACCAAAGAGGAAGTAGCATGTGTTTGTCAGAGGTTATCTTGAATCAGTTGATCTCCCTGACATTTGATATCATATCACTAATCAGTCAAAGATTCTGCTATCTTATACTGTAATACGAGGAATGGTTGCCAAGTCGAAAATCGCCCCAGAATTAATAAACTCCGGTAAACTTGGGATTCTGGGGTTTTTGGCCACGAGGAATCGATTGGCGCCAGTTTTGAAGCGCTACGGTCGAGCAGTTCGGAGTTACAGATAGGATATTTTCAAACCTTATTAGTTCGCCATAATGGCTAATAGGTTTCAAGCGGTAACGTGCTGCCATCTATAGCCAATATGGCGAACTAATAAAGTTTCCAGAAGATGATCCGGAACTGATCTCGAAATGGATGATCCATAACCCGTGTGGTGATATGAACCCAAGCGCTCCGTGCATGGTCAGCAAACATGGAAGTGCAGATGGGGATTTCCAATGGAACATCAAGACATGACATCGCTGGTGGACGATGAAAAGCCGAGGTTTAACCGGTTATCTTTTCACCAATGGTTTCACAAATTTTCTTATGGCATGTATTGTTTTGATAAATCACAATTGAAAATTTAAATCTTCGAGTTAGCTTCGATACCTGTTTTCTCCGAGTGGAGCTCGGTCACCCGCTGGTGACATTTAATCTCATGTCTCTCTCTTTCAAATCATCTGATTTTTCTAACATTTGATCTCTGTAATCTCTTCAAATATTTGATCTCTCTGATATTTGATAGCATCTCTCTAATCTTTCAAACACCTGATCTCTCTGATCTCTCGAAACATCTTATTTCTCTGACTTTGATTTCTAGAAACATCTGATCTCTCATAATATCACAAATGATTGCAATAGGAGGGGAATATCTTTGGAAAAAACTTTTTCTAGAAATGTTATAAAATTGTGGAAAAGATCCGATGTTTATTGCTCCTTTTAGTAAGGCTTTGCCGATTTCGAATAGCAACAAAAACTCTTATTTCGGAAATATAGATTTTTCGATATCAATTCCTGAAAAAAAAATCGATTTATCGATATCGTAACGATGAATCATGTATCAAGATGGATTGCGATCCAGCGAATCGATGCGCCCAATTCATTTTCATTTTGGAGTAATAGGTATCTACTCGTGCATTTATCATTGGTGCATTTGTACAATTCTGTACTTTACTGCTGTATTGCCCTTCACAAGTCTCTATTTTGATTTAATTACCCTGAAAAATATTATTTCGAAATTGTACGTGTTTGTGTTTTGAACTAGAGCATTGAAATATGGTTAAAATTGCATAATGTACGCAAGAGTGTGTGTAAAGATATTCCATCACTATCGGAAAAAATTTATTTAAGTAAACCATTTTTTCACATAGCCAAGAATGTCCACAATAAGTCGCCAAAGCTAAAAATCAAGACAGTCAACAATGTAAACGGTCTTGCGTATAGGATTGCTATATAAAGGAATTCTCACCTTGTTTGAATAAACATATTGGCGAGAAATGAAAGAAGCATATTAAAATAGATCTAACGGGAATAGGCTCATAACTTTCTCGCAAATTGTCTAGTAAGATAATACCCACTTAACATGAATGAAATTTTGGATCTTGGGTGAAATCGTGGATGCCTTACGTGGGATTGATGAACAATAATTATAAAATATTGATCTTGACCGCAAATTTTGCATTTTTGTTGAATCTATCATGTAATGTTTGGCGAATTTTTGGCGGTTTATTCCTGACATAACGCAATCGAACTGATAAATGAATTTGCATTTTAGACTCTTTTATCCAGCCAAATGAAATCAAATTTTGCTTCTTAAATATAATTGTAGTCACAAAATCATACACCAAATATGATGTATTTAAATCATTATTTTTGTTATTATTATTATTATAGCGTTTATATGATTATATTTCTGCTCCATTATCTAAAACGTCATCCTTGGCTAGTTATTAGGTGATTAATTCTCTGGCATGTATTAATAGTATCTGAAAAATGAATTCAGACACCTTTTTCTCAATCGATTGAAGCAAAAAATTTGTCACAAAACCTCACTTGTAATCAGAAAACTCTATACCACATTTGATATATTTAAATCATTGTGTTTTTGAATTATAGAGTTTACATGCTTCTGGAACTACAGACATACAGTTAATAGTAGTCCATAGTTTAATTTGGCTCAAAATACGACAGGTGTCTACAATACAGATATAAAATATTTGTTCCGAATTTCGCCTATCTAGTTCACTTCGTTTTGTAATTAACGTATTAAATTATATTCGAATAACCGGACAGACGGACTTCCT
The DNA here is from genome assembly GCA_026543055.1 of Argiope trifasciata. Taxonomy (NCBI): domain Eukaryota; kingdom Metazoa; phylum Arthropoda; class Arachnida; order Araneae; family Araneidae; genus Argiope; species Argiope trifasciata. The sequence continues at coordinate 1,425 of JAPMOQ010043709.1, read as the reverse complement.
CTGAATAGAGTTTAAACAAAATTTCACAGAAATCTACAAATTTGGTGTAATATACCAAATTTCATTCATCTAGCTGGAAGCGTTTTTGAGATATCTTTGGTGCAGATATACAAATAAACGGACATTTTCCAAACATTTCTGAACACAGAGAGGTATAAAACATGTAGATTCGATAAAATTTCAAATTCGAATTTTTTGGCGATTACTGTATGTTCTCTTTACTATGCAGTGGTGGATTTCAGCACAGGCGGTGGAGGCGATCACCTCGGGTCTCGAAATGTATAGGGGCTTCAAAATCTACTCAGATGTGTATCATAGTACTAAATCGAAGGTAAATTCAATTGTTCAAGACTTCCCTATGGTATGACTCACAGAATTTTCCTTTTATTTTTTCTGTAAAAAAAAGTGTTTATTCATCGTTCAAAGTGTTATTGAAAAAGTAGAGTGTTAAGTAAAATTCTTATGGAATCAAAACGTTTCGTCTTCAAATTCTTTTTTTTAAACTTTATGGGTTTAGAATACTTTCTCACCACCCTCTCTTTCCTATTCCCACACTATAGCATATTTACCAGAGTTTGGATAAATATTGATATTAAAATTGAACTAATTACTTCAAATCATGAAGAAGGGAAATGGCTAAGGAACTAAATTATTGTTGCTTTAAATTATGGGTACATAATAAAATACAAGATTCATTCTTCTGGAAACAATAAAAAAAAGATTGAGCCTGGTTGCACCCACAGCGTTTTTTTCTGATCTCTTATTTCTCGATGCCGACATAACAACAGTAGTGTATTGAATTATACGAGAGCTTGCACACTTGGCGGACAAATAAAGATTCGGTCAATTTGCCTTCTGTCGGACTCTGTGCAGACGCCCGCTGTTACCAGCGCTTTCGGATAATCAGATGCAAGATTACATACACTATGTTTTTGTAATGTCTAGAATTGTAATAATAATAATAAGGGAAAATAATAATAAGGATAGAATTTGTATATTCATTTCAAATTACCTGTAAGCAGTACTTAGTTTAAATAACAAGGTTAAAGTAAATTTATTTGTTGATGAAATTATGCTGATTCTTACGACGGAGTCGAAATTTAAGCGCCGTGTGTGTAAGCATTTGATTTCTGGGAGTGGTCTCGGAAAAATACTGACAGAAGAAAAAAAACGCTGTGTGTGCAACGAGCCTTAGTATATAGAATCGTTTGATAAAAGGCATGATACACGCACAAATAAAAAAATAAAAACTACAAATGCATTAGGAATTGCTTTATAATACATAACGATATCACAAAATAAATATTAAGATAAAGTTAAAACTGAAATAAGTTTATTTTCCCACTTTTTTGTCAACAATAGAACTTACCGTGGAGAGGCCTTATAAAAACTGCCACTGATACTATGCAGACTACTTTAAAGTAA
>JAPMOQ010043708.1:91104-104716 GCA_026543055.1 Argiope trifasciata | reverse complement strand
CGTTTGCAATATCTGTATCATTAATTCCATAAATTATCTTTATTTACAGTAAACCTGATTGAATTTAGACAGGATATGCATTGAAATCCGGACTTAATGGCATATTTATGTAATCGTTTGCAATATCTGTATCATTAATTCAATACTTTTTTCCCTTTCTCGCTTTCTTTGAAAAAAAAAACTTATTTCATATTTTGGCAACATCATCGAAAAAAACATTTTTAATATTTTGGAAGCATAACCGATAGTTATAACTGATTGATTTATAAAATTAAAGAATATTATTAGGAAGAGGTGTTCTTTTAGAACTTTTCGTCCATCATCTTAAAGAAAATATTGCTTTCAGGCCAATCAATTCCCGGAATTACTTCTAGGCTAATGAATATGTGATTTAATTGAAAATTTTAGAACGCATTAGTCATGGCGAACCAGCTGGTCGCCAAAGGCGGCTAGTCTATACTTATAATAAAGCTCAATGTGTGTGTGTGTGTGTGTGTTGGCGCTCTACAGGCCAGACCGTTGGACCTACAGCTACCAAATTTGGTACATGTATACCTTGGAGGTCAGAAATGTGCACCTCGGAGCCCTTTTTTCGAATTTTTAATTAGAATTTGAATTAATTAAAATTTAAGCGAAATTTCGACGTTTTTCCGTTATAACTTCCGAAAATATAATCGCACAAACATGATTTTAATACCAATTTAAAGATTAAAAAATTAGCTTTCTAACGGTATCAGGTTTTTTAATGTATAATTTAAGCTTCTATTTTTAACGAATTTTTAAAGAAATATTTTAACCATGTTTTTTTTAGCACGTGACTGGATAAAATAAAATAAAACAATGCCGGAAGTTCAAATAAAAAAAACAACTATCATCGCAAATCAAATCTAAAGAAATACAACTTTCATTACATGACTAGGTAAAGTAACAAATATAAAATGTGATGTCTTCTAAAAAAATAAATGCAAGCCAAAGGATTCTACGATCGTTTGCACTATCTATATCATTAATTCCATAAATTATCTTTATTTACAGTAAACCTGATTGAATTTAGACAGGATATGCATTGAAATCCCGACTTGATGGCATATTTCTATAATCGTTTGCAATATCTGTATCATTAATTCAATAATTTTTTCCCTTTTTCGCTTTCTTTAAAAAACATATTTAACATTTTGGCAATATCACCGAAAAAAAAAACATTTTTAATATTTTGGAAGTATAATCGATAAATTGTTAGAGCATTAAACTCAAACAGTTTTTCCGAATAAAGTTACCGACTCTTTATCTACTAATAACTGAATCTTTTAACTTTAACTATTTCTTAAATTTTGGCTGATGAATATGTGATTTAATTGAACATTTTAGAACGCATTACTCATGGCGAACCAGCTGGTCGCCAAAGGCGGCTTGTAATTTTTAAGTTACACATTATTTTTTGTGATATTTACATTCGCTAATACAACTGGCAAAGAAACGCCTGTGTTCTCTTTTTTTTTCTTACATTTCTATTACCGGTATTAAGATTTAAAAAATCTCGAATACCAGTAATGATCTTTTGGTCCGATATTGCTATCCCAAATAACACTTAATGTTGATGCAGTTTTTTTTTTTTAAATATTGCTTCATTAATTAAATTAAATTAATTTTTTATACTTTAAATAGAGTTTCAGCAGTTTGTAATGACGATTCGAATCAACAAACAGTAGCTGAATCGGTAAAATGCAAGGATTTCAGTATTTTACTCATAAAGGTGAAGAATGCGAGTTCAATTCTTGTGAAAATCAACAATTGTTTGATAATTGTTTAATAAAAAGTAACTAAAATAAAAATTTTCTTTGTTGACCGTAGTGAATTTTTTAAAAATTATACTGCTTGCTATGCTTTTATTCTGTTATCTGAAGATTTTTAAAATATTGTTTTAACAGTATCGAGATTTTACACAGATATTATTTCATATTTCTTCAAATTAATATAACTTGAAAATAATTCTTTTTATAGTACAATACGTGTTATTATTTGGTCAAAAATGGAATATCAGATTATAACTTCAAAATATTCAGGATTTTATTTTTGCCATTTTATTATTTCAATAATTAATATACCCAGTTTTCCCCAGATTTAAAATATCGACTAATAATTTTGACGTAAAACATATTTTTATACGAAATATTATAACGAAATTTTTCAATCATCAGAAACATTTTTTAATTAATAAGAATGTCAACTGAACTGGTGATTTTTTTAAAAACCACGGAAACCGAATAATGTTAACCCTTTGCGGTCGATGCCACCACAGTGGCGGCATTCGCAAGTCGCCGTAAAAGTCGGTGCCGCCGTATTGGCGGCAAGATGTTATTAACACATTGTGTAAGATGCAGACATATCCGTATACATTTATATATATCGCCTTGAAACCGCCTCAGGACTTCATATCGGTGATCGTTTTGCAAAATATCACATTTTAGAAAATTACAGAAATTAAAAATTTGTTTTTATGTATTATAAGTACTATTAAACACAATAAACCAATTTCAACGAAATCAGTGCCTTCTAATATCCATATATTTGCTTTAAATCATTAAGGGAGAAATAACACCGAAAAGCTAAACTTGCTCCGACTTGCTGGTACTCCCATCAGAGAAATTTGCCGATCGCAAACGGTTTAATAATCAGTTTTTCTCCGTAATTTATACTTATAATAAAGCTCAATGTGTGTGTGCGTGTGTGTTGGTGCTCTACAGGCCTGACCATTCAACCTATGACTACCAAATTTGGCATGCGTATATCTTGGAGGTCCGGGAATGTGCACTTAGGAACCATTTTTAAAAATTTGTAATTAAAATTTTAATTAATTAAAAATCAAGCGAAATTTTGGCGTTTTCCTGCTGCAACTTCCGAAAATATTATTGCACAAAAATAATTTTTACATCATGGTAAAATTCAAGAAATTATCTTTTTAATGATACTAATGCTTTAGCCTAAAAATTAAAATTCGATTTTTGAGGAATTTTTTTTAAAAATATTTTAATCATATTTTTCAGCAAAATTTCGGACAAAACAAAAATAAAATTTAATCTACACGAGCACGTCAATTGGGAAAATTAGCTTTTATTAACGTGTTGCCATCACATTGGCAGAAGTTGAAATTAAAAAATAAATAAACTATTATTGCAAATTAAGTATATAAAATTGTAATTTTCAGCATGTGACCACATGAAAATGAAGAAAAGAATTGAAATGGGATATTCCCTAAAAAGTAAAAGGTGGGAAAATTTTTCTATAATCCTTTATAGTATATTTATTATTAAGTCAATAAAATAAATTTAAAGCAAACACACACACAATAAACAGTTTAATAATCGCCTGTCAGCTAATTTTGGGCATACAACTCTAATGTAATGGTTTAAATGAAATAATTATATTTTATGTAACATGAATCACTTTATTGATAAACTAACCGCCTTTGGCGACCAGCTGGTTCGCCATGAGTAATGCGTTCTAAAATTTCCTAAGCTCTAAAGTTAAAAGATTCAGTAATTAGTAGTTAAAGAGTCGGTAACTTTATTCGGAAAAACTTTTTGAGTTTAATGCTCTAATAATTTATAAATTATGCTTCCAAAATATTAAAAATGTTTTTTTCGGTGATATTGCCAAAATGTTAAATATGTTTTTTAAAGAAAGTGAAAAAGGGGAAAAATTATTGAATTAATGATACAGATATTGCAAACGATTATAGAAATATGCCATTGAGTCGGGATTTCAATGCATATCCTGTCAAAATTCAATCAGGTTTACTGTAAATAAAGATAATTTATGGAATTAATGATATAAATATTGCAAACGATTTCTTAGAATCCTTTGCCTTGCATTTATTTTTTTAGAAGATATCACATTTTATATTTATGTTATTTTGTCCAGTCACGTGCTGAAAGTTGTATTTCTTTAGATTTGATTTGCGCTGTTGTTTTTTTTTTATTTGAACTTCCGGCATTGTTTTATTTTATTTTATCCAGTCACGTGCTAAAAAAAACATGGTTAAAATATTTCTTTAAAAATTCGTTAAAAATAGAAGCTTGAGTTATACATTAAAACACTGATACCATTAGAAAGCTAATTTTTTTTTATCTTTAAATTTATGTTAAAATCATGTTTGTGCAATAATATTTTCGGAAGTTATAGCGGAAAAACGTCGAAATTTCGCTTAAATTTTAATTCAAATTCTAACTAAAAATTCAAAAAAAGGGCTCCGAGGTGCACATTCCGGACCTCCAAGGTATACATGTACCAAATTTGGTAGCTGTAGGTCCAACGGTCTGTCCTGTAGAGCGCCAACACACACACGCACATACACACACATTGAGCTTTATTATAAGTATAGATTATCTGATGAATTTCAAATTTTAAATTTTTTTCATTGGTCCTCTGCCCTTTGAAACATATTTAACACAATATTCTTGAGACACCAATATTTTAAATAGAAATTGTTGAAATCCAATAAATTAAATCAAGTACTAAAACTGACTAATTTATGAACTTTGAATATTACTATTCTATAAAAACGTGGGATTTTAGACCACTTCCGCGATCGTCTTAAAGAAGGTACTCCAATCTTCTACCGAGTTTGTGAACAGTGATTGGCTTATGATTATGAAAATGTTCATTGTTCAAAAATTGATATACAGAAACTTCATAAATGGGTCAGATATGAAAGCAGAAGACGGAAATATTTATTTATTTAAAAGTTAAAGGGTATTGAGTATTTCGCAGAACATGATTCCTTAGCACCAAAAGACTGCGTAAAATTTTACTTCTTAATTTTTTCATGTGTATATTTGTTTGACTGAAATAAAATAAAGCATTTTTATTTGCATCGTATATTAATTAAATATTTTGATAGTAAAACTAAAAACTGGATTTTACGAGGAATCAGAGAAATTTTTGTTGAATAATTCTTAAGATATATAAATTATGAAAATTAATCTGCAAGGTACACCCAACTTCAATGCCAAACGACTCTGCTTTCATTTTTCATATTTAAAAAAAAAAAAAAAATTAAGACATGATTAGTTCCAGTAAAAAAGGATTTTACAGGGTGCGCCAGAGAATTGAAAGATCAATAAAAACAAAGAAAGCTATTGTTTGCTATTGAAAGCTAAAGCTAAAACAAAGCTATCGTTTTAATTCTTTTTTTGTTTGTTTGTTTGTTTGTTTAAGCATACAATATCCCAATTTTTTTTCATACAATTTTGAAAATGACATCAGTTAAATGGCGACCACCATTGCGCATCTGATTAAGTCGATTTTTGATGTTCGTGTCCACTCTTTGCAGCATATCAATCGGTATGTTGGCAATGGCGTCGCGAATGTTGTACTTGAGGTGAGCTATTGCTCGTGGTCGATCGACATAAACCAGGGATTTCAAAGTGAGCCTCGTCACTGAAAAAAACGACCGCGTCTTCAGGCAAGTTGTCAAGCAACATTTCACATGCATTTTGACGGGCAACAAAATCGCGTTCATTTGATTCTTGCACAACAGTCAATTTATAGGGATGAAATGGAAGGTCTTGATGGAGAATTCGTCGAAGAGTGGTGTCAGAAATTCCCAGAGCAGCTGCATGTTTGCGAGCCTATCGCAGAATTGACTGTCTCACTCTTTCTACATTTCCCGGAGTTTTGGTGGTCCGTTGTTGTCCATTTCTGGGTTTAGCGACATTCCCGAAATGAGTTTCCCCACGACAAAATCGAATTACGGTCAGAAACGGGTCTGTGAGGAGGTATTTCAAAGCGAGTGTGGAAGGCACGTTGCGTAGCAACAAGTGAGCGACCGTTAGAAAAGAAGCTCTCGAGGGCGAAGGCCCGCTGCCCTCTAGACCAGAGCACGACGGCAACTGACTAGAGAGCGAAACAAACTTGGGGACTTCCTCCTCCAGTAGCACCACCTATCACCCCTCTACCCACCCAACTCACCGCTCAGGAGTTTTTTCAAATAAGTAAGATTCTCTGGCGCACCCTGTATATTGATTGCAGTCCACTTTAATTTCAAGTAGAAATTTTATGGGTGCTGACAGAAAATTAGAGAGAGAGAGGTGAGCAGTACAATGAACAGAACTATTGAGACCTACAGAATTATATAACTATCAAAATCTGAAGCTTGAAAATATTTTACAGTAAAAACAATTAAGTGACGAAGTTACATAAAATATTTAATTGAAAATTGTAGCGAGCATTAATACTGGTGAATCGGCTGATCGCCAAAGACGGCTGATTTTCAATATAAATACTGCTCTGTTAAGTTATGGGAGAAAAAAAAAAATTCATTTTCAGAACCCAAAAATGTAGAACTTTTATGATAATTATAATTATTTAAAATATTTTTCATCTTTAAGATTATACTTATTTTAAAACTTATAATATAAAAATTTAATTAAATTCAAGTGCAGTATATAAGTGAACATTATTTTCGAACAAAAAATTCGTGACATAATAATTAAAACCATCTGCAAGCTAATTTAAATCATTTATTTAAAAAAATGCATCTATATTTATAATTATTTTTAAAAATTAAATTCTAATCAAAACACTTATTTTCGCATACCAAAATGAATGGCATATTAATTGAAAGCATCTTTAAATTGCTAATTAAATTTGATTATTTTTGAATTTTTTTGAAGATAAACCATGTAAATTTATAATAATTTTTCCTCCAAAAATTCAATTATAATTCAAGAATTAGGAAAATGAACAATTATTTTTGTATAAAAAAATAGTTGAAGCTCATTTTCTAGAAATTGGGTGGCTATTGCTTTTACTTTGAATGAACGCTCTAAAAATATACTACTTGTAGAGATTGGAGATAGGCGAGGCTCTAGCTCGCAACGTTATGTGTCATAGCCATATAACATGACCACAAGACAAAAGTGATCCTCAATCTTGAGGTTCTTATCCGGCTTATAAAGTTTCCCCTACATAACATACTAAATAGCATCCATCATCCAGAACTCGGTTTTCAACCCGGGTTCTCCCTTCGACCCAATATCCAACAAAGAAATTATATACAAATCGTTTTTTAAAATGAATAATAAACACTGCCAAAAATAATTTAAGGCAAAGGCAGAGTAATTTCAAATAACCTAGCAATGATTTATACATTTCCGAATTTCAAAATCGTCTGTAAGGAATGAAATTGGCATCATTGAAAAGGTATAATTATGAATTTTAAAATGATATAAAAAGATTTTTTTCGGTTTTAAAAATATTTCCTATAGAATAATTTGTTCCGAAATTACTGTAGGAAAAATAATGGCAAAATTTTGATTAATTTTTAAATAAATGAAAATTTAACTATCGTTTTTACTTCTAAATGCTGGTTGATATCGACTCAGTATTTTAGCAGATGTTGAACATGTATACATAGCCACAATGATTTTTATTTATTTTAGGATGATTGTAATATTTATTTAAAATAGTTATCGATTTTTGCATTCCGAAAGAACGAGAGTTATTGTTTGGCTTCCTCGTTCGCCGTATCTTAATCAGTACGACTTTTCCCTCTAGGTTAATTTTAAATCTCTCATTCCATGTGATGAAAATAAGCATAAAGAAGAATCTCCTAATGCGGATTATCTGCGCTGCAGCAAACATTGAAAAAGTATCTGCTATCTTCGAGTGTGTTCGGAAACCATTTTTATTTCGTTTTAGAGTGTGCAGTGATTTTCGTAGTTAGTATGCTTTTTGTTGTTATAGTCTGATGTTCAACTTTCCATGCGTTTTTCGTGATTTTCACCCTCTTAATATGATTTACAACATCATGCTTCACTGTAATTTATGTTCCTCTTGATAAATACTGACAACTTTTTCGTTCGTCGATACATTGACTTGTTAACCGGATATGACGATTTCAATGGGACACAAGTTAAAATAATAACCCGGTTAATAGATTAATAGAACTATTTGTGTAATCATGATTTAAACTTTTGATTCTTGCTTTGTTGGTACATTTTTTTGGCAATTGCTTAAAATTTTCAGTTTTTCCATAATTTACATAAAATTTTGAAATAAACCTGTTTGCATTTTTGATTTTACGATATTTTTTAGTTGAATATTGTTAATTTTGCAATAAATGTTCGACAACAGTAAAAATTATGGTCTATCACCGCTGTAGTATGCAGTATTGTATTGATTTTATCTAAAGATTGGAAGGAATTTGAAAATAATTTAGATTATATGAAATCTGTCTTTGCTTTCAGTTTGTCCACTGCAAATTATTTTTTTATAAGGTTATCTAAAAAATTCGACTGAAACAAATTATTGCAGAAGCATGTTGAAAAATGTTCTTTTAGAAAGAAGAAAAAAAAAAAAAAAAAAGCTGAGTTATGTGATATATAATTTAATTTGATCCGAGATTTTCTTTAAAAAAACGCTTTTTATATATTAAATCTGAAGCCCATTCTTTTTCTTTCTTTTTTACATTTTTTTTACTGATATACAAATATAAAATAATCTATTTGGCCACTATTCTAATTTTAGATGAAACTTGTGTCAAAAAGTAGCAAAAAAAAAAAAAAAAAAAGTTTTATTCCTTATAAATCCGTTTGTGAGTTGCTTGAGATTTTCACGAAGCAAAATATTGAGTTTTTATCCTTTATGGCTAATGAATAAAATTGAATTTCCGAATTACGCATGAAAAAAAAATCGTCTGTTAATTTAATATGGATATTTGCCATTGCTTTATAAATGTAATGGAAATATTTATTTTTATTTGTTTAATTAATAATCATTTCTAAAAAAGTAGTTGATGCCAGTTTTTTTTATTTTTATTTAGTGAATAAAATCTTTTGCATATTCATTTTTAAATATAACACTAAATTAAAATTTGATTAAAAAATTTTTCTATTTAATCTGTACAAGTTTTATAGATTCTTAACTTTTTCCTCTCTGTACCACTGAAAACTTTCCATGTAGGTCGCCTTCAAATAAAAATCGAGATATTATCTACAAAATGTAATGAATAATGTAGAACACAATAATCTCAAACAAAGGCATACCTTATTCTGAGAAAAATTCGATATCATTCCATTTCTTAGAATTCCAAATGCGGGGAGAAATATAGCAAGGTAATTACATAGAATATTCCCAAGTGCGCAAACGAAAAGAAGGGAAAAGAGACACGAATCAATCTCTTTTATTGAGAAGAGCCGACATCTTGCAAAACACTAAAAATTGGGGTTCGAAGGCCCGTTAATGAAGAGTGTAGAAAGTGAACGTCATGTAGTATGTCACGCAATTCACTGACAATATCGAAGATTTATGACTTTTACCACGAGATGTGAAACTCCGAATAACCTATTTTTCCCCAAAGATCGTGAACCTTTGAAACTGATGTTCTCTGTGTATTTTAAAGAGCTTTAAATTGCTTCAAATAATTTAATTTTAGGTATTTGTTTAAAAAATGTTGTACAAGAAAAATTCATTTCCTCTTACAGTTCCAAATATGTTAATGAAAACAACATGTTGGAACAACTTGGGCTGTAGATAGGTTAATTTCAACCTTTCTATGCTGTTCAAAAAAAAAAAAAAAAAAAGCATATATTATGACCTCAATTATAATATCTAAATATATTTGAAGAAATTAATTATCGTTTGAAACTATTCTTCTTTCCATAACTTGCAGAAATTTAAAGTTATATGATTTAAAGAATTTATCATTTGGTTTATTTATCATATCCATAAAAATATATATTTACGTGTTTTTAATATAATGTAATAAATAATGTATTTAAGATTAATGCGCAGTTTCACGCTTGGCTTGTAAAATTCTTGACAATTGTAGAGGATGAAAAAAAAAAAAAATAATTCAGCAACCGTTAAACTTAAATCTAATCAAAATATCTGCTTACATAATATTGAAATTGAGACGTGAATTTTTGGATAAATCAATTAAAACTATTAATTGGGATAAAAAGAAATATGTCATAATATTTTAACTTACTTGTATATGATGTATAAAATATTGCAATCATAAAAAATATTCGAACTTGAGATTTTGACGAATCTCCACGTTTCAGATCTTTCTGAATTCGAATAACATATTTTTGGAGAATGTCCAGTCTCTTTCCATCTGTCCGTGGCAAAAATGGGAGGGGGGACCTAGCTAAAAGGATAAAATTTATTATACATTTACATCAAATTTTTAGATTTAGATCTGATTTTGAACAAAATCCATTCTGTGCAAGAACGTCCGATTGTTCGAATGTAAAGTTAATACGGTAATACGAAAAGCTGAATTCTCCACAGTTTTAACATCCGTAGTGTAAACATATGTAAGATTTGAGCCAAATCAAGGTTGACCGTATTATTTCAAAAACAAGTAAAGTAAGTATACCTATATTTTCAAAAACAAGCAACCTATATTTTCAAAAACAAGTAACCTATATTTTCAAAAACAAGTAAACGTGGTAAATTAAAAACGCAGTAACTCAAATATATAAAATTTGGTATGGGATTTTGTGTAAATTTTTGTTTCAATCGACTGGGGAAAATGCATCTAAAGCACAAATATGATTTTCAGATACCATGTGTCATTCATTAAGCACCAAAAAAAAAAACTCACTTAGAATCACACGATAAAGTCAGTATGAATGCTCTTCTCACGCCAAAGATTAATATTTTACAAGTATTATACGCTAGTGCCATACAAGGTATTCTCTGAGATAACACAAAAAAGTTGTTAACCTGCTGTCCTTTTTTTTATTCAGTATATTCAAATTAGAAAACCACCGCGTTAACAAAGCTCCAACTCAACTATGTTCATTAAAATATGCATGTCACTCAAAACTTTAGTTCTGGGAATGGTTTTTGGCTCTAGGGGCGAAGATCTGCTGGAAGTTCCTTAAAGCTGTGACACTGCAATAAATAGATTTCTTATAAGAAAATAAAGAAAACATTTCAAAAAAGGTTTGTTCGTTTCAACTGTAATCTATTCACAAAAGAGAAACACATCGCCAACTGATTTAAGTCATATAATAGACTAATATATTCACCAAACAAGTTTATTTATTTTTTACTCTTTAAAGTTATTCATCGATTTATAAAAATATTCGCGCAAAATATAACTTATCTATTCAAAATTGTCAGAAAAAAGAAAAAAAAACCTTGTAATATTTTTTTTTTCTTCATTAAAAAAAATGAAAATTCTTTCAAATAACTGGCTAGTTTTACTTTTGAGTGCAGAAAATTGATCCATATGTTATTTATTTTATTTGTAGTCGCATTTTTTTAATGTTGTTTTTAATAGGCTCAGGTCTTGCCTTAAAAAAATTACACCTGCTTTTCTTTTCTCTGTTTTTAAACCGCCTTGATTATAAGATAATAGTTGGAACAGCTGGTACTGAGATAAAAGGCAGATAATCAATATTAAAATTCAGTTCAATTCTTTTAAAATAAACCAAAAACAACATTCACAAATGAGCAGTTGTGTTTTAAATCGTATCACAAGAATATAAATGTGAAATGTATATTTTCCTAACACTTTTAACAGAAAGATACCACTGAAGCCATTTAATGCTATAGAAGATTCGTATAAAAGTAAATATTTGCTTATCAGTTGAAAACTAAGCACGACTTATTTAAAGTATTTTTACGTGTTAAAATTAATTTAAACAAATTAACAATATTGCTGTCTGTCCCTTTAATAGAAAAACCCTGTTAACGCTCGAATTAAACCTCTACTACATGTTACCCGCATTTCGAACACGATAGTAAAATGAGGGAAAGGCGCGAATCGTTTGTTCCGGGTGTGGATGAGTTTCCATGGCAACTTCAAAGCGCGTCGTACATGGAAGAAAGGCATGGTTTGTAGGGCGGTTTGATGTTTTTATCTCAGTCGCAGATCATACACCCCGTGCCGGCGGTGTATGTAGGTTTTGCTGTATGGAGTTCTGCGGATTGTGTGTCAAAGATCGGGTGAAACTTTGGGAATGGGAATTTGCGAGGAGGCAACAGCAGGTGAATTATTAGAGAAATGAACTTCGTTGAATTTTTCTTCGTGATATCATGTTAATAATTTTGTAAAGTCTTGATCTTTTTAATTTATTTGAATTTAATATATAACATAAAATATAATTCAATTTGTTTGTCCATTTTGTAAAATTTGACAATGTTTTTAAAGGGAAATTGGTTTATTTGTTGCTACTATTTAGAGCATTGTTTATAACAGAAAAAGCTGTTTTGTAACAACAACAAAAAAATAACTTTTTAAAGCGATGCCTTTTAAAAACTCTGTAATCACTTTTAATTATAATGAAATATTTAAAAATATGAATTTGTATTTTATTTGTATGAAATAAAAAATTAATTAATGGTGAGTGTTTTATATTTAAATAAATTTTTATTTGGTTTAAAGTGATTGCATTATTTATTATCAACATTATTTGATATTTCTTATCATTATATATAATAAATTTGATATATTTATATTATATTTATCAGTAGCTATCATACAGGTTGCATTTAACTGAAAAGGGTTGAAAAATTATTTTTTAAACTGAGATTTGACTTAATATATAAAAAAAAATAGATTTAAGATTTATATTTCTAAAAAAGTGAATAATTTTCTACATTAACTGTATAAAATTATGTATTCACATTGCCTTATGAAAAATACATACTATTCTTTTAAAATTTTAGCATTTTGTTAAATAAAGAAATGAATTTAAAAAATCTGATATATAATGCTGTATAAAGGTGATGTCAAATTTATGGCAATAGAATAATTATTTAATATAATAAAAATGAAATATAAAGAATTTTCTTTCAATATTATACTTCAATAAGGAATACTAAAATAATGTATATGTGAAGATAAAATTTTATTTTTATTAGTTATTTATTTTGCATTTTAGCTATAGCATCCTTTTGAAAACCTCCTTTGGCATTTTATTTTCTTAGAAAGGTGGTAGTCTTTTGATGGTCTCCTAGTATAAATATTTTTTTGAAGTGCTTTATTTTCTCAACTAGATAAAAATATTAATTATATATTTTCTTAAAGGAAAAGGAATTTTTACTGTTGGAAATATTGAATATCAAAACCAGTTTTTTCATATTATTTAAAAATGAGGTATTATATTATCTCAATCTTTGAACAAAGCTACTGCTCATCATTGCTATTAGATGAAATTTATTTTATATCTCTATAATTTATAATTTTAAATTTATTGTAAGATGAGGTATTACATTATCTAATGTTTAAATAATATCTCCTTTAAAGGTGAGGTATTATATTATCTCACCTTTGAATAATATCTCATTTGAAGATGAGGTATTATATTATTTCACCTTTGTACAAAGCTACTGCTCATTGTTGCTGTTTAATGAAACTTATTTTATATCTCAATAATTTATAATTTTAAATTTATTGTAAGATGAGGTATTATATTATTTCACCTTTGAACAAAACTACTGCTCATCATTGCTGTTTAATGAAACTTATTTTAAATCTCAATAATTTATAATTTTAAATTTATTTTTGAATAATATTACAGTGTATCCTGTGTATTTTTTTTTAAATGTTTTTCCTCTCTTAAATTTTTATTTAGTAATGCATGAATATTTT
>JAPMOQ010043708.1:41757-71104 GCA_026543055.1 Argiope trifasciata | reverse complement strand
TCACATGCATTGTGATGGTACAAAACTTATTTTTATAAGCATTTTATAACGGCAATATAATTAACTCATCGAGCATCGACTGTCTAGTTTCAGAATGTTCTTAAAATAGCAGCAAAGATAAAGATTCAACACAATTTACTGGAAAAGAAATTGGCAGAACATTGATATACTGACTTGATATATTTTTGTTTTTCCCTAACGTTAACAAAAGGGGTAAGCTTTCCCACATCTTAACTGACACCACCCCTTAAACACCCCCGATTTTGAATAGTACTGAATGATCTATCAAATAATAAATATGTCACCATAGGGTAATTGTCTCTCAAATTTTCAATTGAGATTTTGGTTTTTCAATCTGAGAACGACTTTTCCTTTAATCTGATGTATTTTCAGAGAATAGAATTTGTTTTAAAAAATTGCACAATATGATTTTATTAATTTTTATAAGTAATAGAAAGAATTGTTTAATGAATTATTTAGGGAATTAATCACTGATCAAAATGCATAACAAATGTAATTCAGTCTTTTAGTCTTCAATAGCAATACAGTCTTCTTCCATTCAAAGGATTTTACTTCAATTTCTAATTTTTAGTTTCAAATGTTTTACTCACATATTTAGTACTTGAAGTAAAAATATCGTGATAAATATAACAAATGAATCTGTGGTGATATCTTAATAAGACAGATAACATCTACGGATGCTTTTGTCCTGTGGTATGTTACTGGCTTACAAACCCAAAGGTCCCAGGTTCTATTCCGAGCCAAAATCATAACTCCCACAATGGTGACCTCGGACGTGATGAACCTTCAAGCAACTGATGTGTGGCGCCATCTGCCCGCAACCAAAGTCATCAGACTCACTTGACGCAGCAACACAAAGTCGTCAGACTCACTTGACGCAGCAACACAAAGTCGTCAGACTCACTTGACGCAGCAACACAAAGTCGTCTGACTCACTTGACGCAACAATCTACGCACGCTCGCCATAACGCTTGGCGTAACTAAAAAGCTCTCGGCTCGCCAAACAAACATGGATATGGCGCATTAGACACACAGCAACCACTCACTCAACAAGCCAATTCATCACCACTCAACAACATCGCATATCGTTCGTTTAACTCAGTGGTGGTTGAGTCTGTGGTGATAATAAGACGGATAACATATACGGGAGATGAGCATACTTTTGTCCTGTGGTATGTTACTGGCTTACAAACCCAAAGGTCCCAGGTGCTATTCTGAGCCAACATCTAATTCCCACAAACCCATAGTTCTCTGATTAAAATATATCATGAAAAAATTATTATTATTTAATAATACAATAGTAATAAAAACACTACATTCTTTCCAGAAAACTTTAACATGTTATTAAAAATTTTAGAATAAAAAATTTGTATGATTTTCTGTTTCAGATTCTACTTCTTTTTTTTTTTAAAGACGGTCCAACTTTTCATGGATTTTGATCAAATTAGTACGATTTACATTTTAGATGCTAAATCTTTTAACCAAATATTACTTATTCTACTTTTTACATTTCATAGTTATTGTGTTCTCTTATATTCAGGCAAACTTTCTTTGTATTAAATTTTATCAAAATCTCTATATTTAATCGTTCTAATTATTTAAATTTATATAAAAATGTCAAATCATTCTTTTCATTTGTAATCGAAAGACAGCTACTAAATGTTATCAAACCTCTGTGTAAAATACATTCATGCCCAAAATTGTCACAAAAATATTTTTCAAAGTAATTCTAAATAGCTATTAGTAAAATATAAAAAATATACACTGAAGTGACAAAAGTCATAGGAGGACTGTTAATATCGTGTCGGTCCTCCTTTTGCCCGGCGAAGTGCAACAACTCGACGTGTCATGGAGTCCACAAGTCGTTGGAAGTCCTCTGCAGGAATATTGAGCTATGCTGTCTGTATAGACGTCCATAATTGTGAAAGTGTGGATGGTGCAGGAGTTTGGGAACATCACGAACGGACCTTTCGATGATGTCCCATAAATGCTCGATGGGATTCATATCGGGCGATCTAGGTGGCCAGATCATGCGCTGGAATTGTCCGGAATGTTCTTCAAACCAATCGCGAACAGTTCTGGCCCGGTGACATGGCGCATTGTCATCCATAAAAATCCCATCCTTGTGTAGGTACGTGAAGTCCATGAATGGCTGCAAGTGATCTGCAAGCAGCTGAACATAACCATTTCCAGTCAATGATCGGTTCAGTTGCACCAGAGGACTGAGTCCATGCCATGTAAAAACAGCCCACACCATTATACAGCCACCACCAGTTTGAACAGTGCCTTGCTGACAGTTTGGGTCCATGGCTTCGTGGGGTCTGCGCCACACTCGAACTCTACCATCAGCTCGTAACAACTGAAATCGTGACTCATCTGACCACGCCACTGTTTTCCATTGGTCTAGGGACCAGTCGATATGCTCACGAGCCCAGGAGAGTCGCTGCAGGCGATGTCTCACTGTCAGTAAAGGCACTCGAGTCGGTCTTCTGCTGTCATAGCCCAAGGAAGACAAATTTCGCCGCACAGTCCTATCGGACACGTCCCTCGTACGTCAAACATTGATTCCTGCAGTTATTTGACGAAGTGTTGCGTGTCTATTAACATTGACCATTCTACACAGACGTCGGCGGTCTGGGTCGTTAAGTGCAGGTGGTCGCCTACTGCGCTGTCCATGATGGGATGGGATGCCTGAAATTTCATACTCTCGGCACACTCTTGATACTGTGGATCTCGGAATGTTGAATTCACTAATGATATCCGTAATGGAATGACCCATGCGTCTAGCTCCAACTAACATTCCACGTTCCAAGTCTGTTAATTCTCGTCGTGCCGCCATAAATCACGAAAAACCTGTTCACATGAATAACTTGAACACAAATGAAGGCTCTGGAAAACGAACTGTGCATTTATACTTTTTCGCTGCGATACTACTGCCATCTGTATATTTGCATATTGCTATCCCATGACTTTTGTCACTTCAGTGTATATATTATATATTATGAAGCACCGGTAACACGATATTAACCTTTGTTGTGGAAAAAAAAATGTTTAGAATTAGTTTTTGAGGAACTACTGAAATTAGACCGTTTGGACAGTGAGAATGAGTGCTCATAATCTCAACGGCTTTCCATGAGATGGAAAGCCGTTGGCAAGCTTGAAGCTGGGCAGTCTCAAGCTTAGGTTGCTCGATGGTTACAAGTGGCATCGAAGTAGTGTCCAGGTTGTGGTATCGATTCTAAACAAATGGTACGATAATGCGGAAGGCTGCCCAAGGTCGTCACAGAGCAAGGACGCCTGCACAGGATCGCTATCTGGCATTAAGCGCACGACGACATAGGCTGACAACGGCTCCTCAACTTGTTCGTGACCTTGCTGCTGAGTCTGGAATAAGAATTTCCAGACAAACAGTATATAGATATCTAGTAGAGAGGACCCATAGAGTGCGTCCCTTTGACTTCATCCAACCGAAAATAACGATTGTTGTGATGCCGAACGCACCAATCGTGGGGACAGCAAGAATAGCGACATGTTCTTTTCAGAAATGATTCGAGATTTACCACACAGAGTGACACTTTTAAAATCTTCATCTGGAGAGAGCGGGGAGCTCGCTCTCATCCCTCTTACGTAAAAGAAATCGACATATTTAGTGGCAGAGGAATTCTTGTCTTGGGTGGCATAATGTTGGGTTGTCGTACACCATTGCACGTCTTCGATGTGGGTACTGTCAGTCTTCGATGTGGGTACTGTCAATGCCCATCGCTATATAAATGATATTCTTAAAGCCTTTGTGGTTTTTTTCCTGTGTGCTTGTGGCCCAGACTTCATTTTTATGGACGATAACGCGTGTCCACACAGAGCCCAGATCTCTGATGATTTTCTTAAGCAAGATGATATTTCTGGTATGGACTCGGCCTCGAGGTCTCCGGATCTTAATCCCATTGAACATGTTTGGGATGGTCTCGGAAGAGCCATTTCACAGCGTAACCCTTCCCCCTAATAAAACTCTCCAAGAGTTAAAATCCGCGCTTTTAGAAGAAGGGACATTGTTGCCCCAAGCATTTATTGACACCCTCATAAACTGTATGAAAGCTCGTTGTAAAGGCTGTGTAGCAGTGTACGGTGGTTACGCTCTCTACTAGACAGACGTTTCTCGAGATAAATGCTTTATCTTTGATTCAAAATGTAACACTTTTTGATATACTCTGTTTCTTAGTTCCCTATTAAAATCTTTTCCATGTTGTTATGTGTCTATGTTCTTTCTTCCATAGTAATGTACCTCTGCTCTGTACGATGGTTACACACTATACTAGACAGACTTTTCCCGAGATAAATGCTTTATCTTTGATTCAAAATGTAACACTTTTTGATATACTCTGTTTCTTAATTCTCAATTCAAATCTTTTCCATGTTGTTATGTGTCTGTGTTCTTTCTTCCATAGTATTGTTCCATTGGGCCAATTTTCGTGGCAACACAGTGAATAGTTTTTCATTTTTCGCAGCTTGTATGTTTGTAACCTTAATTTTGGACTTAAGTATATTTAGATTGTGCTATTGGAGATTCCTATAACTGCACTTATTCAATGTTTCGCTCAGTTATAATATCATTAGAAATGCTTGCTCGAGGGTTATCCGTGTCACAGAAAACTCCAATCAAGATGACGATCATTGTCAGATGGATAATTGTTTTGTCAATGGAAATTGGTATTCAGATTTTCAAAAACTGTTATCTTATTAAAATGTTTTCACATAACTGATATTTCGAAACATTTCGTTTTTAGTTATATGAATATAATTTCAGGTTTCTTCATTTTTAATCATTTGCCTTTAATTTAATATAAAATCTATTTGTCAGATAAAGAATCGCTAAAGTTTTTATGTTCTTGCATATTGCCTTCTAGCGAGGTTTGTACTTCTAGAATACATACTGTGAGAGTGCCAAATTGGTGGTTTTGAAAATCGATTCCAGCCTTAGGGGATACTATATTTTTTAATGCTATGAAGAAATTT
Organism: Argiope trifasciata; assembly: GCA_026543055.1. NCBI lineage: Eukaryota > Metazoa > Arthropoda > Arachnida > Araneae > Araneidae > Argiope > Argiope trifasciata. Next base: position 66,073 of record JAPMOQ010043708.1, on the reverse strand, counting down.
AAACTCATCCATCAAACCATTTAATCAATTTTTTTTCTTAGCTCTTGGATTAAATCTTACTTTTTGTGGATGTTGACTCCGAAATTTTAGGACTTTTACTTTCATTTTTATTTCATAATACAATGGTGTCCAAATTTAAAGGAACTTTTGAAAATCGTTGTATTCTTATAGAAAATATTACAAATCACAAAATGCAAACTCTTAGTTATCACTTTAAAGAGAATTTAATGGCGATTTCAATATGAAAAGCAAAATTCAAATATCTGCAATATAAAAAAAGTTACTTTTACTTTAATCTGAATTAGGAAGACAGTGATGAAGTGGACTGTAATTTTTAAAATTCCTTACAAGTCATTGTTCTGATTCTGGGAATCAATCAAACGTTATTAACTGCTAAAAGAAGCTGACATCATTTTTATAGATGGAACAAGTAATTATTGGGCTTCTTTTTGTTGAAGGAAGACTTTTTATGTAATTAAATTGTAAATTAGTAGTTTTTTTAAACTTTTCAATGTACAGGTGGAGTTTTTGTAAATATTTTTAATATTCAGTCAAGAAACAATGCTATCAAATAAAAAAATATTTATTGAAAACCTAGAAAGAGATCTTAAATTGTGTTACATGAATGTAGTCTTTTTTATGCTGAAACTGCAAGATGGGTGGGTAATTCGGGGACTACATTTGCAGTTCTAAAAATGTTTTTTACTATTTTAGGAGACAAACTCATTAAAAAAACAAAGCATGAAAGGGTTGAAAAAGGTGTACTACATCTAGTGATGTCAGGAAAGAAACAAAAAAAAAACTGTTTTCAATATGGAAGAATGTCATCAGCGGCCATTTAAATGATGCTGGTATTTATGTCAGTTCCAGAACAATTAGGAGAAGATTATTAGATTTAGACAAAGAAGTAGAATTGAATGAAAAAATTCTTTTTTCAACCTACAGCAGAATATAGAAAGATTACAGTGGACAAAGGAATGCATCAATTAAACAGATGAGGAGTTGTTCCAAGTTATATGGAATGATGAAACAAACATATTGTTATTCATAAGTGATGGCAAAAAACGGTAAGATATAGAATAGGCGAAGAGCTACAACCTGGCTGCATTCAGGCAACTATGAAGAAAATTATTGTTATGATTTAGTCATGCATATAAGCAGTCGATGTTGGTCTCCTTCATATTAACGATAGGACATTAAAAGCAAAAAAACTGACAACACTGATACTATTCTAGAGCCAAAACTTACACTCTCCGTCGATGATCTGTTTCCCAACAACGCATCAATTATTTTTCAGCTGGACTCATTTCCTTGCCACTCAGCAAAAATATCGGAAGAAGGGTTTAGTACAAAAGCCATTGAGTTGGCATCATAACCAATATACAGTCACTGCAGTCTTCATCATCTCAATACTTATAGCCACTCAATTGTTTTTTTGCATTGCAATTATTTGAATTATTTTTGTATTGAGATCAGCATTACATTCTCTTTGAAATGATATGTAAGAGTTTACATTTTGTGAAAGGGTTTTCTATTAGCATACAAAGTTAGAGAACATAACGTTCAAAAGTGTCCACAATTTTGGCCAGCATTGTGTATGCATTTTTTTTTTTTTTTTTTAATTTGTACATGTAGTAATTTGTAGGAGAATGGTTTATTTAAGTTTATGTTGATTTCTTTTCTAATAACAAAATGTAATTTTGAAAAATACGTTCGATATTAATCGCGTAATTCTTAGAAAATCAACCTGGTTATCAGTTTGATTGAAAACCACAAATCTGGCGCAGAGTTCATACACCAAATATCATCCATCCTACTTGTTACATCAGCATTTAGCATCGGCAAAATACTATAAATTAAATTTCTGTAATTATCAAAATGCCGGAACTTTGCTGATGCTGGTTCTTTTAGTACATAAAATTAATATGGAACTAGAGAATTTGCTTGTAGGAAAAAATAACTCTCATAGTTATAAAACAAGAATTTAATGAAACTAATATTTACAAAAAAATATTATGAAAGAATTTTCTTTAATTACTGTTTGTATTTTTTTAAAGAAATTGTTAGGTTGAGATGTTTAAATTAAATCGCGTACGCGACACTGCCGAAATTATATTTTAGCTATCGTGCTAACAGGCAAACAGACAGATATAATTCCGGAAATTTATTTATTATTTATTTACTATTTATTACTATTAAAATGATTTACTAAGGTCCGAAACATGGAAATTCGTCAAAACCTCGAGGATGAATGTTTTAACGATTACAATATATTTATCTTTGCGCGAGAAAATAAAAATAAAATGCAAAAAGCTATTTTATGTAAATATAAGAGAAATTAAAGAGCAGAATTATTCCGATATTTTCTCCCAACTCTTAGCAACTGATCGCTTTTATATTTCTTCCCATTTTTCTGGTTTTGAAACGTTGTGTGTCATTAGAGGTAAAGCCAGTTTTTTACTTGTGTTGCAGTAAACCTCAATATTCTTTTAAAACTTAAGTTTGCATATTTAATATGTATTGTGTGACTTAATAAAATAATTCCATTTGTTTTGACATTTTTTGAAAAAAAGAAAGACACGAGTTATATTTTAACGAGCGATGTTTATGATTTAATACAAATTTAAAAGCATGTTTGTAGACATTTCAAAGGCATGGTATTAATTCCTAGTTTAAGACGAGTCTTTTACTATGTTTACTCAGAATTACCCTTGCCTTCAAAAACATTATGATATAAAAAAATATGTAGTATGTAAAAATATGTCTGTATATCTAGCTTTTGTTGATTTGAATTATTTATGAAATCATTCTTGCAGTAAGTCGCATTTATTTACTTTGAACGTAAGTTTTATCTTTACCTGAGCATTTAGAATTTTTATTTTAGTTCTGTTATATCAGGCTTTATTACTATTAAGGTTCATTTGCTTAATTCATTATTAATATCTAAATTTATTAAAAATATATCACTTATAATTTTAACTGAACTTTTCATATTCTATGTGGCTCAAATAACATTATTATTAATAAATATATTGATAATCTAAAGCCATTTAGACAAATAAAACTCTAGCTTTTTTTAAAATTTCGTTTTATTCTTTAAAAAAAAATTATCATTTAAATGATTGATCCTTTTGGACTTTAAAGAAATAATAAAACTTTTAATTGTTATTCCGTTTCGGGTGAACCGGTCGTATCATTCCTATTTTCATAAAGTTGAGAAAAACAAGCTGCTTCCCTCGCAATTGGATGATTTTAAGAATCAGAATCGTTTCTTTTTCACCGGAAATGCTCTTCTTCTTTATATGATTGTTTATTATAAAATAAAGTAATTATATTCTCGAATCAAACAATCTTTTTTTGAGGCATAGCATCTCAAAGTCAGCATGGCAATTTGATCGTTGAATTTATTAAATCACTGGGAGAGAATTGATCAGATCGGTTTTTGCTTATTTAACGTCCGTCGACATATAAATGGGAAAAATAATTAAGAACGAAAAAAAAAGGAGTTTAACTTATATCGTGTATTTAAAAAGTCAACAGTGAATATCGTAGAGGCTAATAAAGTTATTCAAAGCCATTCTTAGTCAATGATAATATGCTTTTTTCTTGTAGAAATGTAATAATTCTTGACAGTTTATTTATTTATTTAGGACAGTATTTAAACATTACTGTGCACTCCCAAGAACCCGGCTTAATGTGAAGAATTGGACAGATAACAAAAAATCTGGATAAGCCGAGGTTCTATGAGCTCATTTCTTTGCACACAGAAGACAAAATTTTTTTACCAAAACTCACTATTCCAATACGTATTTTCTGACCTCTTATTGAGTACTAAACCTTTCATATATCTCAAGCCAAGTAGAATGTGAACGCTTCCCGGTGAATCAAAGAAGCATTTGAAAATATTTGCTGTTACGTCAGAGTCTAGTCGCTGTACTGAGCGCAATTTCTCCTCTATAGAAACTAGAACTTTTTTTTTCTTTTCGATTTTCATCCATTTTGATGTTTTTACTGTGATACGGCTTGAAAAAATCAAGCATTAACAATTTACGAATTCTGTATTTATGGACGCAGTTATTATCGGGAACAGCAACAACTACTGAAATCTGTTACGCACTTACTAGCTATGGACAACGATCAGACTGCTGCTTTTTCATGTTATTTACCATATAATACGTAGGAGGATCGTAGCAGACGTCCGCCTTATAATGCCTTGACGATGTTGCTAATATAAACCTTCCCTTCCTCATTTAATTATGAAAAAAGAAAAATAGGGTGGAGAGTACGAAAGCTGGATGATCGGAATCCAATACTCGGGAGTGTATTGTAATTTGATAAGTTTTCTACAATGAGATAAATAAAGTTTAAGATTTGTGCTATAAGACAGATAGAATTTTAAATTCGAATAATCGTTTTGTCCACAAATATGACTAGCTCAGATGTCGTCCTTATCATCTAACTGCAACTCAAAATTACGAGGTCCGTCCCAAAACAACTCTAGTATTGCTTTAAAAAGGACATTAATATAACTTAACTAAATTAATCTGGTGAGCCTTATCGAAAATTGCGATTTCCATCTATATTTAGATGCTGTAACAATTTCATATATCACTTAGTTTCGGTATGCATAAATCTTGAGTCATTGCACTTTTTTTTTTTTTTTTTTTTTTTTTTTTTTTTTTTTTTTTTTTTTTTAGCTCTATTGTTATCAAATTTTTCGATACTGAAGTCTGAAACTGAATTTAAGATCTTTAGAGAATACATATTAGCTTTGTTGTACACGCAATAATAAAATGGTTTCAAAAATTTAATAGAAAAGAAGACCATGTTTCTTACTTTGAGTCTTGCTTTAATTTCTGCCCTCATTTGCTTGCTTAGCAAGTAGTTCTGCAATTCGTTGGATGTGATTTAATAACGATATTAAATTTAAAAAATATATATGTTAACAAAATATCTGCCTTCGGAAAAAAAATGCATAGAATTGATTATTTAAATAATTATTGTTGCATTAACTTGAAAATTTATTTTTTTGTAAAGTCTTTTTTTTTTTTTAACCCAAATATGCACAGTAAGTATTTTCCAATGATGAGAATTCTACAGTCAGTTTTGATACATTTCGATATTATTAAATCAAAAGATGTTGTTCTTGGCGGCAAATATTATTCCCTTTTTTTTTTTTTTTTTTTTTTTTTTTCATTATTTTCGGAAAGTTCGAGTAGTTTTGCAAAATACGTAGATTTTTATTTTACTAAAGTATAAAAGTTATTCTAATTGGAATGTGTATCATAAAATTAATTGGAATGTTTAAGAAATATAAGAAATGAATCCTTCACGATTGAAATCAAAAGACAATCTTCATAATAATACAAATAATAATAATAATGCTTGTTTATTTTTTAAAAAAACAGCAGAATAGTATTTAAAATAAATAAAATTATATTTATTATTTTTTCTTGTGAAATTGATGATAATCTTAAAATTGTGGCATTAAATTAATTTAATGTATTTTTTATAATTATATAAGGAATAAGAATAAAAGTTTATGACTGTTTCTGTTTGAAATACTAAAATAAGGATACTTTATTTTTTGATTCAATGATATTAAAATATAGTTTATGTTGCTTATGTTTGTAGAAATGTAATATTTTAGTCTTTTTTGTGTGTGTACACATTTGCCATAAGTGTGTTATGCGAATTTCATCAGTAATTTTTAAATTCATTTTTTAATAGTATATATGTTTCAAAAATAAGATTGTTTATGTGTTCCTATTACATTTTATAAAGATTTTTAAGGCAAAATTTTAGAGATTAAATTTTAAAAATTTGTTGATTTTGCTTAAAATTTGTCTATTTTAATTTCAGCTCAAATCAGAGATTTGCAGGAACTTCATGAAAAATATGTGGATGATGTTGCTAAGGAAAAAAATGCTGCATTTTTAAAAATTCAACAGATGGAACAGGAATATCAAACTGCTTTGAAAAATGAGCGACATCAGCACAATATTGATATAGACTTACTTACTAAAGAAAAGGTGAAATTTCTCTAAGTTTATAAACTATATTTTCTTGTAAGAATCTGTATCATAATTTATTGTGTTAGTTTTAGCAGATTTGCAAGATAACTATAATATTGCTTATTATAATTAATCTTAAATTGTACACCATAAACTTTGAAGATTTACAACATACATCTTTCTTTTTCTACTTCAGTTACATACTATTAAACTATTTCAAAGGAATTTTATTTTATGATCTTGTGTAATTATTTGGGCATTTAAAATAAAATGCTTTATATAAGCACTAATCGGATTTTAAATAAATTATTTCCTCCTTTTCTTTTAGTCTGTAATAACTCTGGTAAAACTTCAATTATTTGGACTTCTTACAAGCTCAGATCTGAATTAATAAAAAGAAATTAAACTTTTTTCCCTTTTTTGATTGTGTGAGAACATGATATTATTGTGATTTGAGATTTCTGAAGCTTCAAAATGCGTAGGCAATGGCTATATATCACTTTTGAGGTAGCAATTTTTCCCTGCTAGGGGTATTAGAAAATAATGCTGAAGGTGATCGTGTGTGGCGATTTATCGCCAACAAAAGATGCAATTTGATTTACAAATTATTCATTCTCTGAAGTTTTTACGAATTTTCTTAATTAATTCAAGTTATTAACCTGATTAAGCCAATATTAAATATGCATCTATTTTTAGCATCGATATACATTGCATCTATGTATATTACTATCAGATTACATATGCATCAATATTTAGAAAAACGTTAGGTGGTGGTCTTTTTTCCCCCTCCCCCATCTCAAAGTCTGTCGAACTCCAAAATTTTGTTTGCTAGCTAGAAAAATTGAAAATGAAAGTTTAAAAAAATTATCATTTTGTGTGTGTGTGTGTGTGCGTGCGTGTGTGTGTATGTGTGTGTGTGTAGAGAGAGAGAGAGAGACAAATAGAGAAATCTCTTGATTGTTTTAAACTAACTTAAATTGGTTAATGACTTAAATCAATTAAGACAAATAATGACTTAAAAATAATAGTGTTCTCACGTGATAACTTGAAATTTATAATTGTAGATTTCATTTTTATATAATTTTTCATAACTAATGTGAAATAAATGTCCGTAGTTGTTTTTATCATAGTTTAGTATTCAAATTTAATGAACAAACTTTGTGCCATATGTTTAAAAAGCAGGAAAAAATCAATTTAACTTCAAAAATATAACATATGGTTTTGTGTCATTAAAAAAAAAGTGAGCTTATGCAGGCATTTATAAAATGGAGGTTAGAATCTAGGCAGATGTACTTACACATAAATGTGACATGGGAGCTGAAAACTGTAAACAGAAAGCTGTTTTTTTTTTTAATGTTTGAATTTAAATTAAACAGTTTTGGAAAATCATATCAAAATGAAAGAAGCCATTAAATAAATTTTTACCTCTATTTTCAAAAATAGCTTCAATTTGAAATAATTAAGGCCCTACTCATCTTACATATTGATGTTTGAATGCCTTTAAATCCAATTTTATTCTGACTCATAGGATCAAAATTTTTTTAATCAAGCAATTAATCTGTTACCTCTATTTTTACTATCTATTGCAACTAGTTATGGCTGTGTTAATTCTAGAGCTATATTCTTACAAATCGTATTTAAAATGTATACCCAATACCATGTTATATTTTCATATTTACTATTGTCATGCTGGTTATCAATTATAATTTATGCCATTTCAGAGGGATTTTGTTTTTAGTTCCTTTATATTCTTTTCTTTTTAGGAAGCATTAAGAAATAGAATGGTTACATCTATTGATGAGCTATTTGAACGCCACCAGAAGCAACAAGATGAATTATTGAACCAGCACCAAGAAGAAGTTTCATCTTTGAAAAGACAGATAGCTTCACATGAAAGAGAACATGAAGAAAAACTTCTCCTTCTGAAAAATGAGAGTAAGAAAGTAAGAAGAATTTAAATCATGTACATTAGTAAAACTACAAGAAATGATGGGCATTCAAATACATTTGATATCAAATCTGTCGGGTGTAAAATTGTGTGTTGCATATTAATTTGCAAATAATGGTGTATAATGTAATTAAGTACTTGCCAATTTTCAAATTGGAAAAATATTTTTTTTTCTCATAAAATAAGTAATATTACATAGCTATAATATTTTTCAATGGAATAGAAGAATAGTTTCAGGAAAGTGTAAAGTACAAAGGGAAAATGAAATAACCAATGTACATTACTAATGTTACAGAGTATTTTGTTCTTATTTCTGATAAATATCCAATTTAATCGGTTTTCCCTGATTTACACTTTCCTGCCATCTATATCATTATTTCTCTGATCTCTTGAAAAGTTTAGAAGCAAAATAATACTTATATACTTCTTTAAGTTTGTTATTTTTCTCATCTATATTTGGTATGAAGTTTTTTTTTTTTTTTTCTTTCTCCAGTCTTTCTAAGGTGATATTTTTTTTTTCTCTCATTTTGATTTGGTGCATTATGATGAATGCCGATTTGTTAACAATTTGTGGTTATTTTTTTCTCTATAACTCTCTGAATTTTTAATTTAATAGATTCACAATGATTATAAAGAACAAATTTCCAATCTTGAACGCACCATAGAGAATCTCAAACTGAAATTTGAAGAAAGTGAAGCATCATATAATGTTCTTAAACAGAAATTTGACAAAGCTGAGTATGAACATCAAATACTGGTGGAAGAAAATGCAGATATCATGAAAAGATTAAAAGATGATATGAATAGTTTGAGGTTTGTATTTCCTTAGGAATGTTTGATTATTAAAATTAATAATTTACTATTTGCTTACCATTTTTACTTTCTTGTGTACAAAATATGTATCAGAAAAGCTGGTCCAATAATTTACTATATTTCAATAAATTTCAAGTTTCATCTTCTTTATTAGAAAAAAAGGTACTTTGCCATTATACCGACGCAAATCTGGCCAAGCAGACCTTTTGGCGACAGCACAGTGTCGCAGTTTTGGCGCAGGCAATAAAATGGCTGCAACTTTCTTTAAAAATATTGTGGTGAAAGGTTACCGGCGGTGATATTCCTTTTGATGTTGGTTGCGACATTATGGACGACTTTTCCTCTGCCCCGGTATAATGGAAAAGTACCAAAAAACGATATATTTATACATAATTTTTATCTTTCTGCTTGTGAGCATGGTATTTTAAAATAAATAAGCTTAAGGGAGGAAATTTAACATGTGTTCTTACGCTAAATCGAAAAAAAAAATTCAGATTGAATTTTGAACTAAATTTGTTATCTTGCTGATACTTTTCAATGTAAAATGAACAAATATATAGCATATTTATAAAATTGTTTTTAATACAATGAGCTAGAGGAAAGAGAAGGATTCAGGAGTCTTTTATGAGAGGATTTTCAGATTAAAATGATTGATTCTTAATTATTTATATGCTTTGTTTTATTTGAATTGTGTTATTTCTTTTACTCTACATCAGAGAAATTAATTTTTCAATAAATTGACTTGACTGAGTTTTGATTTCCTGGAATATTGATTCTTTATAAAATTTTGAGACTGTCCTGTGGTGGATATCTACATAGGCTACCTATTGTTACTAACATAAGAGAGGATATGAGCAATTCAATTATAAAATTTAATTTTTCTGATCTTAAAACAAATGTTAATGAAAATTGTGAATTCAATTAATGGTATAATGTTATGTTAATTTTTTATTAACAAAATTTTTAAGATGTTAATCTTGTTTGTTTGGCCAGACTGTTATATATTTCATTATATTCACTTAATTATTAAAATATTTATATTCACTTGACACCTACATGAAAAATAATATGTATAAACATGGATGCTGAGTAGTCTAAAGCTTTTAAAGATAAATAAAAATAAATACATCTACACAAAGTTAATAAAATAAAAATATATTAACTTATATTAAATAATTAAGATATTAAAAAACATTGAAGTATGAAATTTAATTGAACAGTTTATCATAAGAGGAACATCATGATATGCCCTAAAACCACAAAATATCCATATCCACCATTGAACCAATCGTGGTGAGCTATATGTTTCAGCAAATTTATAGAACTGTGTTTTTTTTTACTTTTTAAATTCCATGTCTTTTTGAATTTTTAAGATCTGTTCATAAATATTCCTCTAATTGTATATAAAACTTAAATCTAAGTTCAAGTATAAGCAAATTAAAAGAAAAAGTGATATGTTGATTTTTTTCATCCATCTTTTGATTCTTTATAGTGTGGAACATTCAAAGGAAATCAGAAAGCTAGAAGAAAAAATGGAGGCACTAAAGTATGAAAAAGAATCTCTACTTAAAGAAATCCAAACGTTGGAACTTCAAGTAAACAATTTAGAATCTGAAAAAAGTAAAATAGCCAAAGAAATGGATGAAAGGGATTCATATTATGAAAGTGGTAGGTTGTAGTTGAATGTAGCCACTATCATAACTTTGGTAAAACAATATATGTGATCTTTTTTCATAATTTAATTATTTTCATTGATTCTTTTATGAAGCACTTTCTTATTTTATATGGCTCATTCTCAATTTATTTTGAAATTTTCTATTTTGATTTTTTTTAAAAGATGGTAATTTAAGTTAAAATAAAATAATAGAATTAAGATTACTGAAAGACATATACTTAAACTTCAACAGCATTATTAACAATATTGGTGAAATTCCTACATTTACATAACAAATATCCTCTGTTTCCTAATGAATATGAAATAAATTTGAATGTAATGTGATTAATCATTTATTTTATATTGCCATTGGAAAATTAAATAATAACATAACTGACATTTTAATAATCATGTGATTTCATTTATTACCTTATTAAAAGATAGTTTTATTTATTCATTTATTAAAGGATGGTTTTAACAAAATAAAAATAAAACATTTAAACTTAGAAATTTCAAATGATATGTAGAAACAAAATATGAATAAAAGATAATAGAAGCAAGTTTTTTAATGAGAAGTTGGGTAATTTTTTTCTTTTCCAAATAATGCTTCTTTTCCCATATTTATTAATATTTTGGACGTAATTTATTTACTTATTTCTTCTATTAACAGTATATATCATATATTATTTTATTGAAACTGTAATAGGCTCAAAACAGTTGCATTTGTTATTACTTTATTTTTATTACAATATATATTTTGCATGTGATAGATATTCTCAGTTTTTAATGTTTGTTTAATATTCACAAAAACAATCATATAATATACAAAGAAATAAAGCCTTCCTCAAGGAATTCTTTGTTTTTTTAAGCCATGGTTTTTACTTTCTCTGCTTTTCCCTTTTTTAAAAAAATGCATGTAATTCATTCTTTTTTTTTCTCCCTTCTTCTGTTTATGATTTCTTGTCTTATATGTTCCCATTCATTTACTAAATCTGGATTTGAGATGCAGAAGTTTCTAGGTTTAATACTTGTTTCCATCAAAGCTTCATTATGTGATTGTGTATTGATTCAATTACTATCAAACACTTTTTTTTAAAGCAAAAGTAAAGTGGAAATTTGAGGGATGTCGTCCTTGTCTCTTGAGCAAATAGAAATTATAGAGTTTGTAAATAATAACTGCTGTTTAACTCAAAGTAGGTTTCTAATCTAACTCAACTGAATTCTTATAAATACTGCACAGAATTCCTCTGCACTGTATTAATACTTATTCTAATATTTTTTTTATTGAAATAATTACTACTTTATAATAAGTTTTATTTTTATTGTATTTAAACATATTATTTCTTCCTCACAGAAAAGAGTTCGAAGACCATATTGGAAGATAAAATTTCATTAATTCAAAATCAATTAAAAGATGAACAGTCTTTGAATGCTGTGATCAACAAATCCTTAGAGGATTGTAAAAATCGCCTAAAAGTTGCTCAAAATGAAAATGGTGAACTCAGGAAGCAGATTGAAGATATTCAGCAGAAGTTGAGTGGTATGTGGCTGTGTCTATTCAGTAAATCCAATCAAAAATACTTTTAGTTAAACTGAATCAGTTTTTAAAAACATAAATGTTTAAAGATATCTTATGTATTAATTTAATTAATATTCAAAAATTATTTACTACAAATTATTAAAAATTAGTTACTTCAAATTTTAGAACATTTTAACGCCATATTGTCACTAGCAATTAAGAAAAATGGATTTACTACAGTTATTTAAATTTTTTAACAAAATATTTACTAGAATTGTGGGTTAATTTTGAGGGATTTACAACAGATGATGAAACTTATTTCACATCGAACATTTTTGTAACTATATTTATGTCACAGCTCTGTCATTACGCTTTTATGTTTTATTGTATCACTTTGCTGCAGTGTAAATAGCATAGTTTCGAATCTGAGATAGTTTTAAATTAAGTTTCCATAATTAGTTTCGTTTTCTCTTATATTGCTAATTTGTGTGATTCATCAGTATTATAGTAGTAGCTGCATTCGCGCTCACTAAATACTATGATTGCCTTGTAAATTTTAAATTTTAAATTTAAATTTTGGTCTTGTTCGAGTCCGAGATAGTTTTAAGTTAAGTTTCCATAATTAGTTTCGTTTTCTCTTATATAGCTAATGTATGATTGCCTTTTAAACTTTTAATTTGTAAATTTAAATTAAATGTAAATGTAACTAGAATAAATGTAAATTTGTAAATGTAAATTTAATTTATTCTTGTTTAAATTCGAAATACTTTTTGGTTAGGTTTCCATAATATATGTGATTCATTTGTATTTTAGTGATAGTTGCATTCGCGCACTCTAAATACAATGATAACTTTTTAATTTTGAAATTTTAATCTTCTTCCTCCAATTACAAAATTAAAATCTTAACTCGAAACTATGAAAAATGTATTTTAAGAATTAATTTTGGGATTATTTTTCTGGTTTTACTTTTTCGAGAATTCCTTGAATTTACAGGTTAGAGAGATAATTTAAATTATATTAAATGAATAGAATTAAAATTAAAAAAATTTATAATATAAAATTTTCATTTATAAAAGCTACAAATAATTTCATTGAAATTTAAAAATTGAAATGCTTAAATAATAATTCTTTAGCTTAAAAATAAAATAGACTTTCGGATAATAAATCAATAGATGGCGCTCAGAACCTCCATTTATTATTATTTTTTTAACAATAATCAAATCGGATAACGGTTAGCGGATGGGATAGCATAGTTGGAATTTCTTCGCCTGTTGCTGGTGTGTTCTTTATGTAAGTTTATTTCATATATTTTTGTATGTATTCTTACTTCATTTGATGATGATTTTAATGTTATTTTGTGTCTTTGCTATTAAATTGATGTTTCTCTTTTGCCTTAATTTCCGGGGGATTTTCGGGTCACGAGGTGTCACTTACTTTTGACCATTGTCCACCGATACCTCACAGAAAAAATCCCTTATTTTGAATCCTTGCCTGAGGGTGACCCTTGAGAAAGTCTTCAGGCCGGATTCTTTTTAAATTTTAAATTTAAATTTTGGTCTTGTTCGAATTCGAAGTATTTGGTTCAGTTTCCATAGTTGGTTTCGTTTTCTCTTGTTTTGCTAATTTATATAGCATAGTTTTTCTCATCTTTGAAAATGCTGAATTCCTGGACAACAAAATGCCAATTACAAGATGTTTTACTTTTTTAAAAATTTAACTCAAAGAAAAGTGCAGCTGAAAGTCATCAAGTGCTGTCTGAAACTTACGACGAACATATTCCTTCAATAAAACCTTGAGAGTATTGGTTTCGACACTTTTGAGATTTCTATACATTGGAAAAGAATGCTCTCAAAGAAGTTTTGAAGATGAGAAATTGAAAGCATTGCTCAATCATGATTTATGTTAAATGCAAAATAAACTCATTGATTGATCCTACATCATTTTCAAAAGGCTTAAATTTTCTCAGTATGATTCAAAGCAAAGAAAGTAAGTGTCATATGAATCAAAGCCAAGAGATTTTTTAGGGGTAATTTTTCATTTGTAAACAGTTGCTTAAAATTTTAAAATTTTTTAATGCCATATTGTAACTATCAATAAAAAAATGGGTATACTACAGTAATTTTAAGCATAAAAAAACCCTTAGTTTGCCCAGTCATGCATCAACGTAGAGGATAAATTCAAATATTTATGATATGAAGCTCATACTCAGTATTTAGATTATTAGTTTTGGGTTGTGTACTGAGTTGCTTCTGCTGAATTAAACCATTACTGGTGGCTGTTGAATGCAATAATACATTGAAGAAAAAGCTAATGTAGTTCGAGCACAAGCAAAATAAAATCATTTTCCAAAATGCAACATTTTCACAAAGCTTGATAACATATTGCTCGTGTAATCAAAACATTGAAATGAGATGTTTTATACTATATTCTATATTCAATGGATATTTTTCTATCTATTTACTACTTATTCTGATTTATGAACCACTTCCAAGTTTACATTGATAAAAAAAATAGGATTGATTGGTGGATACCCTTAAAAAATGAGTTGTTCTTTTGATTTAGTCTAGGTGCAACCAGAAAGATGAAAAAATTTGTAGTTAATGATAAAATTTAAAAATAATAAGGTACACAAATTTTCATAATAAAGTCTTGAATTTATTACAAAAAAAATTCCTCGAAATGCACAATTCTAATTTATGTTCTATTATTCATTATTTCTCTCTTAGTTACTTATCATTAATGGTTAAATATAAACTGAGATGTTATAACGTTAATATCTATCAATGTAAATGAAATGAGTTCATTTTATCAAGGACTTTAAATGACTTAAATTTATTGATCCTGGCTTATTACTGTTTTTAGAGAACTTGAATTTAAAAAAAATTGAAAGATTGAAAACTTCATTGTAATAGATTTTATTATCTTGATTAAAATAATATATATTAAATATTTCAGAAAAAGATATTTCAACTACTAAATTGCAATCTCAAAACAAGGAGTTGAAAAGCACTTTGCGAGAAGTTGAAAAATCTCGCCAAGATACAAAACGTGAAGTTCATAATCTGAAAAGAAATATTTTAAGCCTTGAAAAATCCCTTAGTACCAAAGAAGATGAAATTAATGAGTTAAACATGCTGCACAAAAGAGAAGAAGAAATTCAGGAAGCATTGAAGAAAGATATTGTATTATTAAAACAAAAAGTATGTATTCTCACATGATTGCATTATAATTGTTTTAAACATACCATCATATTATTTAGTAGTTTCCTTTTCTTTATTCTAAATATATGTGTATGCATATGTGTATATTGTTTTATGTTACTTTCTTATATACAAAATATACATAGCAGAAACATTTTAATGATAAAAAAAATATTGTCATCGAGATTGTGATATTTAAGACATCCTAAAGTCAAAAATATATATATAATAATGCCCATGATTTTATGAATATCATGCTCTGCACATGCAATGAGTTAAATAAATGATATTTAGCAAATAAATTTCGCATGAAAATTGATCAATTTCAAAGTTGGAGTCAAATTCACCAGTGAAAAAACATCTGCTCATTCTTGTTCATGTCATAGGAAGCAGTTAAACTATTCACTTTGACTATATTTAATAATGGTTCTTATCACTGTAGTTAAAAATACTTGTGAGTTGGTTTAAAAATTAAAATGACAATTTAGTTGCTGTCATTGAAAAGATATTTTTTTTTTATATAAAAGTTTTTGTATTTGGGAATCATCAAAATGAAAAAAAAAGGAAGAAAGAAAAAAATTAAAAATGCCATTAAGAAGCTAATTTTCAATGAATTTAAAGAATTTTTATTATTGTCATTCAAAATCTTTTAATTCCTTATTATAGATGCAAAATCAATTTCGTTCATATAGTGTAAAAATATTGGTGAAAGAGAATGAATAAAAAGAAATCCCTCTTCTCTCCCACCCTTTTTTAAATCAATTTTTATTTTATGTTTGTATATTATACAGAAAAAAAATTTTATTCTTGGAACAAAACAAGGTGCTAAAAATTTTTTGTCAGTTTTATGATAAAAAGGAGAAACATCATCCTGCACATCCAAATTTTACTTTAAAGGGTATAAAATATTGCATCTGTTATAGTTGAGAGCTTCAGAAATAAAAATGATTTATTCCAATGACTTCTTAGAAATTCCTATAGGTCTTCTTATCATAGAACAATTAAAAATTAGAAATCAATACGTTTTTCAGCATTTTATGATATGTGTTAGTAAATTGAATCTGTAATTTAAAAAAATTCCTGACTGAATGCATTATGTCTCATGTAAATATAATTAATTCTTATGCTTGTAGCCTCAGATGTCATTCATATTTGCATTTTACCATTCATCTATTGATATTTATTATTTTCTGGGAAGGGATCATTAGCTTTTATTTACCTGTTTTATTATTTATATAAAAGTAATTTATTTGGTTTTTTAAAATATTGTTGTTTTAGGTTAGTGATTTATTGAATATTACTGCTCTGTAACTTTATTTCTTAATTGTTCAGTGCTTTTTCTAAAGAAACAAAACAAAAAGGTAAATACTAGACATTAATTCATATGATTGTGCTTTAAGTTATCATTCTCTTAATATTATCAAAATTTTCTTGTCCTAAACCGACACATCCAAATGTTTCTAAAAATATTCATCGTTATATGAACTGTAAATATTCTCTTAATAATATCAGTTTTGAAACAAAGAATTTACTTATTCTTCATTTCATATCAGTTGATATTCATCGAATTCTGCCATGTTGAGAAAATATTTGGGAATCATTTTTTTGATGGGATGGAAACACATTCATTTATCTGGGCTAAAATAATCTGGATTGACTTAAAAGGACATTTATGTTGCCAAGTTTTGGTTGAGTTATGAATAACCATAAACTATTGCTTTCAGCAACTGAATTACAAAAGAGAGAGAGTTTTTTTAATTTAGCCATTCTAAGACATAATTGATCAGCTATTGAAGTTCATATAAAATGAATCAGCAAAATTCTATGGTATAGCTGATTATTTCCCAGCCTTTCACTGTTTTCGTTAAATTAAAAAAAAATATTGAGCTTTTGTCAGGAAGACCAAGCAATAAATATTGATGATTCTGAAATTGATATTTTGAATGAATTCATTCATCCAGTGTACATTAAAATGTGCCAAGTTCTTGATAATATAGCTTGTAGCACTATTCAAAACATTTTTAAATAATACAAATGTTATAGTTTATAAGTGAATTGCTAGGGCACATTTGCCAACAAATAGCAGTTACTATTTTTAATTATTTTTGGAATAAATTATAGTTAGTCCTTTTTTACCGAAGATTTGATAAAAATATAGTTGATTTTGCTCAATTTGGTTATTGTTATCAATTGGTTAATGTTATTAAAATTTGAATCCTGAAGTGATTGCATTAAAACACAGTTGTTGTATTATATCAAATAAAATATTTTCCTATAAGGCTTGTTGTGGAATGACATAAATATCTTTTTTATATTCTAGGTTATGGAATCCACTGCTTCCAGTGAAGCAATTTCAAAAGAACTTTCTGCTTCAAAATTAAAATTGGCTGATTTAGAGCAGAAATACAGAATGCAGCAAGAACAGCACCAGTCCCTCTTGCATGAATGTTTGTCAAGTGAACAAAACTTTTCAGAACACCGAGTCAATTTGGAAAGATCAGTGGCTGAAGCTTCTCGTGATATTCAGAATTTGCGCTCAGCCCTGAACTTTGAAGAGGGAAAAGTTCTTGCTCTTGAATCAAAAGTTGTCAAATTGGATGGTAAGAAAATTTAAGATATTGAAAAATAACTTTTGGAATGAGTTAGAATTTGATTATTAAATAAAGTTAGGATTTTATTAAAATTTTAAGGAATATTTGTATTGTGTAAAATTCCTACATATTATAAAATATTATTCATAACATATTACTCATAATTCATTATTTAAAATATTATTCATAACATATTACTCATAATTCATTATTTAAAATATTATTCATAACATATTACTCATAATTCATTATTTCAAATATTATTCATAACATATTACTCATAATTCATTATTTGCATAAAATTCATACTTAGTTTGTGTGTAGTCTTACCTTTTAAGCTGTTAAGTTGATATTCTAGTTCACGTTTAAAGCTTCCTGTCTAGAAGTCTTACTATAAGAGATCAGAACCTAAACAGAATTTAAAGTAAAATTTTCTAGTGAGAAAATGGTTCATAGAACAAAAGTTGATAATACATAATTTTTCAGTAGTGGTTATGGATTTTTGTAATTAATTTACATTTTTCTAATAATTTCTTTTACTGTTCGATTTGGTAAAAAAGCTTTTTTCTTACTTTATTCATATTCTTCCTTATGTAAGAAATTAATTACATATATTTGTCCTTAAAAGATTAATCGAAATTATTTAAGAACAGTTTTTTTTTACCAATTTATCGAGAGAGAAAAATATATTATGGAAAAGCTGATGGTCCCCCCCCCCCACTCCCACTGTTGAAAGTGCAAGACTTTTGAAAAAAGTTGCACTTTTAGATTATCAATTAATGGTAATTTTACTGTATAAAAGGAAGGCATTACTTATATTTAGAAAACCCATAATAAATTTTGTCAGTTCATTAGAGATGCTTTTGGAAAGGCTTTAAACATTTGAAGTGATATCTGTGTTGTTTGAAACAAATATTATTTTCATTTGCAAAAGGTATTTTTCCTAAATTTTTCAAAAATTATTCATAATGAGTGCCTTTAATTCTGTTGCATATTTGGGTTTTCTTTCCACATTAATTTTTAGAATGTTATGAAAGCATTTTAGCATTATTAAAAATATCATTATTTCATTGAATATCATTTGATTTAAATATTTCATTATCTTAACTGTGTAAATATTTTACATATTAATGAAATTGTAATATTTGTATCAGGAATCATAAGACTCTTAAAAAATTTATATGAAATATATTTTGTTTAAAATATAATTTTGTTCTATTGCAGGTGCTAAACGTGAAGTGGAAAGCAAGCTATACTCTATGTGCCTTTTCCTTAGATCTATCTTAGGATTGGGGTCTGATAGTGGATTTATGAGTGTCAGTTCTAATTTACCATCAACTCCTGGTCCTTCTCGTGGTACATCTACAGAAAAACTTACTGAAGCCACTCGTTCATCTGTACGAGAGAGCCCTCATCGACTTAATTTATCAAAAAACAATTATTCTGCTCAGTTTAGTCTTTCTGATCTTGACATTGACTTGTTGAAATCTTCTTTGAAGGATTTGATACATAAGTTTAATGCTGTAGAAAAAGAACGAGTATGTTATTTATTTATTTTGAAATAGTTTCAGTTTATCTCATAAAAAACATGCATCAAAGTTTTAAGTTTTTTCCCTCAATGATTCCATTTTTTGCAGGGAAAAGTTGACAATACCAAAAATGAAAATCAGTCCGATAATTAAAAAAAATAATTTTATATTGTGATTGTATTGAATATGTTAATGATTTATTTTAAAAACTAGATTATTCTTTTGGATTTTTTTCTGTACAGATGTTGCAGAATATGAGTGATAACGGCTTTGTGAGAATTTTTACAGTTGCTATATTTTTCTTGAGTGCTCTTTAAAATTTATGAGTGACTGTTTCAGAAAATATGATATATGTATCTTAATAAAAGTAGTATATTTAATCAAATTTAATTCTTGACTATTAAATCTTATTTATTTATTATTTATGTTGATGATTAGTTAAAGTAATATTTAATCAAGGTTAATGTTACAACAATAATAATATATAAGAGCCAAAAGACATGCAACTTAACAGTAACACTTTGCTTATATGTGAGATATTACCGAAATTTCATTGGGGTACTCTCAATTTTTTAAGGCAAAATTCTGAGTATGTTTCTTGAAAATGCTTCTTAGAATTTTCAGTTTAGAAGTTTTTCAGAGATTTTTCTTTATTTTTACTCTAAACTAAACCATTTGCTTTGTGTAAAAATAAAAACAAGTTTGTATTCCTCTATAATGTGTTATTTATATTGGAAGTCGGATTTATCAAGTAAAAGAAAGGTGTAATCTCAATTATCTTTGAAATTCCAGTAGATTAAATGTTATTTTTAATTATTGAATGAAATATAGCAGTTGTTTTAATAAATGTATCTTCTTTAATAATATTTTTTACTCTAGGATGAACTGAAAGATGTTGTTGCAAAACTACAGAGAGAAACTGATGAACTGAAAGGAGAGCACAGTCAATGTATATCAAAAATGTATCAGCTGAGAAGAGATTTAGAAGGTTTGTTTATAAAGTTTCATAAAATTAAATATTTCTATGGGTTTTTTTTATGATTATATTCTGCCATATTTTATATTCTGATCTCACTGCAAACATTCTTTTGCTAATGTAGTGCGAGAAGTTTGAGGGCATTTCAACTCATTTTGTGTGGTCTGTGCATATTTTAAACTTAAAAAAAAAAAAAAAAATTGAAATTCAGTTTTAAAGTGCATTAATCCTAAAATAATAATTAAAAAATTAATTAAATGTAATATGTAATTTTTTTAGGTTTAGATGTACTTTTAGATTCATTGTTTGTAGGATGTGAAAAACCAATAAAAACCAGTTCTCCTCCTTTGTTGGAATTATATGTACATTTTTTCCTCCTTTTGCTAAAATAATTTCTTCTCTCTCTGCTTGCTGCTATTGCACATGAGAGAAATTGAGATAAAATCTTACTATAACATTTATATTTTTTTAATTTCTAAGTTCATTCCACTGATACTACACAAATAATAACAATGAATGTGTACATTCCTGACCTCTTATGCCTTTAATAATTTTTTATGTTTCATTCAGTATGTTCTGGAAATAATTACTTTTGTAGTTGAGCAAATCTACAATATTTATTATTCTAATTAAATAAAATATGATATTTGGGGAGCCATAGTCTGCTGGAGGCTCCTAATTGATTACGTGGGCCAAATAGAAGTTTGTAATTTTGATAGATACCAACATTTGTAAATAAATAAAAAAGCATGAAAATTAAAATTTTCAATTGATTTTCATATTGCCATATATTTTAGTTACATTCTGTCGGCATTAATCCATCAAAATTTTCAGAAAATATCAAATCAGTTTTATTAAATGATTTCAATATTTTTTTTCTTTGTATATTAATAAATGCACAGCTCTAATAAATGTTTTTATCTTTTGCATAATTTTTACTATCCATCTAGAAACATATATTTGTGTTGGAAAAATTGTAAAGCATAATTACTTTTCTTGTTTAATTCATGCTAACTCATTAAAATTTTACTAAATTTTTATTTTTTGGAATGGCAACAGTGAATAATTTCAAAATTTTATGTTTTGAAAATATTAATACAAATTTATTTATTTTTTCTAAATTTCTTACCTCAAATATATTTAACTTTATCTATCACAATGAGTTGTTGTGGCTGTTCTGAGTGCTCTAGTAAGGAGTCATCTGATTGTATCAAGCAAAATGGGTTTTTTTACAGATTCAGTGGATTTACTTTTAATTATGTCATGTACGTATTAGGTATTCAAACATCTGTGCTTGAATTCAATTTAGAACTGTTAATATTGTTTTCGTTAATCGTTAGAAACTATATAATCATGCAAGATAATAATTATTCATCCTATTGACCATTTTCGCCTTGCCCGATATTATCGTCAAAAGGTGGTTTTGCATCAATAACCTCAAATTACGCCTGTAAAAGCAAAATTACTATTCATTTTGATGGTTTCAAAGGATTGGCACATTTTTGCTAGCGCCGGTGATATATCGACGAGTTTTTTCCAAAGTACCTAATTTTATTTCACCTTTAATTCCAGATAATATCGCACATTTTATTCAGCTTTTGGGTACTTTTCCATTATACCGGCACAAATCTCACCAAGCAGACTTTTTGGCGACAGCACTCACTCGCCATTTTGGCGCAGGTGAAAAAATGGCCGCCGTCTCTTTTTTTTAAATGTAGCGGCAAAAGGTTACCACCGGCAATATTCCGTTTGGTGTTGGTTGCATCATTATTGGCGGTTTTTCGCCTGCGCCGATATAATGGAAAAGTACCAGTTTTTTTAGTACTTTGGGATCATCGACCTGTCAACGCTCATAAAAAGGCGCTGGTCCTTGCGAAATGTGCTAATGGAGTGGCGATACTGTACTAAAAAAAATACCGTAAATATATTATGATAAACTGAATTGAAAACTTTTAACAATATATACTCAATAATGCCTCTGTCTTTCCTTTCGCAGACAAGAAAAATGTTGAGAAAGATTTAGCAACAAAAATAGCTAACATTCATCATTGTGAGGAAGTCATACGAACACTTGAACGAGAAAAAAGGAGGCTTACGGAAAAGCTGGGCAGTGAGGAATTTTTTGCTTCATCTAGTAACAAAGAAAAAGAAAATCTCTTGGTAAGTAATTGAAAAGATTATCTTATTTTGAAATGCAATTTTTTTTACTTCCTCATGTATGTAGCATAGGATTTTTTTAATTCGATCTGGACATTATGATGAGTCTTCATGTTTCAGACTTGCCCTAATATGAAAACACATTTTTGGAAAATGTTTGTGACAAGGATGGCTCAAAAATGCTATCAGCTAGATGGATGGGTAAAATCCTATTTTAGCCCACCTCTGGCGACTTTTTCAAAATCTCGCCAATTTTTCAAAATCACGCCAAATTGAAAGTAATCGAAAGTACCAATAAGATTAAATAGTTTTCTAACGGAGTTTAAATCAACCAATGAGGTTCCGTAGGGTTGCCGCATTTCTCTTCAGATTTTGTCAGGGTTGCCATTTTAAAATCATTATCGCTGATAATTTGGCGAGTTTTTAAATTGGCGTCAGAGGTGGGCTAAAATAGGATCGACCCGATGGATGAAATTTGAAGTATAATCTTTGCAGCAATTTTGTTGAATTCTGTCAGATTTTAAATAAAATCCGTCAAGGAGAAGTCTGAACAGATTGGTTTTAGTATAGTTATTTGAATATAATTAATATAATTGCTACAAAATGAACAGAGCTAGATAGATAAAATTCGGCATATAGATTTAACATCCATAGCGCAGACACATCAAATTTTAAGTCAACTTCTGTTATAGATTGACCGTCTATTGGTTTGTAATTTAGAGGTGTGTAAATGTGATAACTCAAGCATGCAATGACTTAAATAAATCAAATTTGTAAATAAATAATATTTTTAATATTAATAAATAATATTTTTGGCTCTATCCCAGTTAACGGTACGCTCTATTCTGGCGATTTTTTGGCGCCATTTCTCGGGCGATATTTATTTTCTCCTTGGCAACTTCACCCTTTCTCTCCCGTTAAAATATGGTAACCCCGTAATTTGCGATGTGATGTCATGATGATGTAATTCTTGTTTCATCCAATTATATTCATTCAAATTTCAAAACTTTCATTGTTTCATCCAATTAGTTTGAATTTCAAAACTTTCATCTGTTCATCCAATTATATTCAAAGTTGTAGGAAGTAAGTTTGAATTTCAAAACTTTCATCTACATTTCAAACTGTTTCAATCTGTGGTGTGGTACAGTTCTGCGTATCTTCAATCGTATTTATTTCAAAATTTTTATTTGTTTAATTTTATAGTATTTAAATTTTTGTAATTTCTGCAAAAGGAGATAATTAAAAAGTAAGTGTTTATGCCTTTGTTGATTTTATGAAAGTGCTTTTTGTCTTTCTAAAATTTTTGTAATTAATTGTTGTTTTGTGATATTTTCTTGTTTTTGGTGACTATTTTCGGAGCACGACTCCATAGAATTCACGCTCAGTTTCTAGGTCTAACACGAAGATACATTGACCGCTCGCCATCGGAACATCGTCGGCGTCACGTTTTATGATGTTGCGATGGCAAACGGTCGGTGTCCACCGTTAACGGTCTGCGTGTTAGGTTTAGGTACTTGGCGTGTGCTTCGCGGAGTCGTGTTTCGCCAATAGTCGCCAAAAACAAGATGGCGGACAAGGAGCGTACCGTATATTGGGAATTAACCAGTACAATCAAGTCACATGTTATGTTAAGGATATTAATGAACATTTTGGCAACTAGTCCTTGGCATACAGTTAATAGCACCTAAAAATCGAATTTGCGTTATAGATGCATTTTTCCTCACTAATTGAAAGAAAAATTATATAAAATCCTATACTAACAGTTGCAAATTCACATACCAAATTTGGGTTATTGTTATTTTGTAGTACTGTAACTTCATTATCTTCTTCCTCCTATTATTAAACAATAATTTACTCTGGATCGATAATAGTAAGAACCTTTTTTACTTTCAGCTGTAAAATGAATGCACAATTT
>JAPMOQ010043708.1:0-36757 GCA_026543055.1 Argiope trifasciata | reverse complement strand
TTCTCAGAGATTAAGACTCTGTGACCATGTTTATTGTTCGGCCAATTGCATTTCATTTCTGTCTCACCCAAACATCCACCATCTAGAATCTAGAAAACATATCTAGACTCTAAGCTTGTTGTCAATCAGTTATCCTCAGATAATGCAGTCGACAAACTGTGTTAATTTAATCGTTTGCGTTTTTGCATGTTCATTCGATTGTTGTTTAAAGAAGAATACTATTTAGAAGTGAATTATCTTCTCAAAAATATGTATGTGGATAATATAATAAAATCTGTTACAGAATTTGATTACATACTTAAGTGTATGTTGTGTCAAAGTCCAAAAGGAGAATTGCTAGGATTGCTACCGCTGTCAGGGCAAACTCATAGAGGAAGTATAGCTTAAACTGTGCAAAAATGTTAGGAAGACAATGGAATTGATATAATTAAAATCGTTTCTATAGCAACTGATTGCGCCAGAAATATGACAGGAATGTATAGAGGGGTAACATCAATTCTTCGAGGGGGGACGAAATTTTAATGTTTCCCGGCATAATTCGTCAAGAAGTGTTTTATGCCAAAACTTTTCTGGTTGAAATAGTCACGAACTTGGCTATTAAGAGCATTGAAAGCATCATGTTAAGAGCACTCAACCATTGCCAGTTTAATGACTTTTTTGAAGAAATATATGGCCAGCTTTCTGATCCACTTCTGCACAATAAAATACAATGGGTTTCTGAAGATAACATATTGCTACTTTTTGCTTGAGTGAAATAAAAAATTCCTCAATGAAAAAACATTGGACATCCCAACTGGGAAGAAGGCAAGTATCTGCAAAACTTCAACTTCATGGTAAGTACCACAATGAAACTAAATCTAAAATTGCAAGGGAAGGGTAATCTAGCCTACGCCTTCTTGAAGAAGTAGTTTATTTTGAAAAAAAAGTACTTCTTTTTGTAGAAAACATGTAGTGTGGTAAATTACTTCACTTTAAAAATCTGAAGCAATATCACGATGAAACCAATGCAACTATTTACATGATTTACTTCAGTGTAGCTTTGAAACACAAGAAAGATCGATTCGCTGAGAGATTCGAGCAATTCAAAACAAACAAAACTATTCTCGTGGATCATAATAAATTCCTCCAACACAAACGCAAATGAAATCAACAGTGAACCATTTGGAATCAATGCTGGATCGCTTCAAACACAATTGCTAGATTTTGAAAACCAAAGATTTGTGGGGGGGCAAATTCACAGAACTAACTTAAATACAAGTTGGAAGAATTGGAGGTCCAGAAATGCATGCACATCATGCAAGACAAGTACAAAGCTCTAAAAGAAATTCCACGAGTTAAGGTCCTCATATTCGATGCATGGAATAGTCTTCCAGAATGCTATAGTGAGGGGAAGAAGGTGGCACATGGAGTGTTGACGATCTTCTTGTTGAAAGTTTCGTGTGAGTAAGCAATCTTCTGCATGAATATAATAAAAAGTAGTCTACAACAAGCTATAAGCTAGATTTAATCAAACTTTCCAAAGTCATGAAAAGCCAATACTCTCATTGATGTAACTATCTATATTTGTGTATTTATATGAATAAAGATTATTCCGTATATAAAGTTGTTTTTTTTAACTCGAAAACATTTAGTGGCTCTTTAAAAACGGGGAAATTTTGTAATATGTTGCTTTTCAATAAGTTTTCCGTTTTAATAAATTGCCGACCTCTGTTCTAGAGCGTTCAAAAATGTGCGGACCCTATATTGTCGTACTCAATGTATTAATGCTGTGAATGAGATATTCTTAGGCTTTTTCTTGATTGTATTCTTTTAGTTTTCAAATTATTTGTGCAAAATATTATACGTGATATGCATATTGACGAATTTCCTGTGACGTAAAAGCATTTTTCAGTGACTTCTATTTGTGAATAATTATTTGTTTACCAATGCTATTATTTACTCAATTAATTTCATCCATTTTACATTATATGTGTTTATTTTTAGATGCTGGAACAAAAATTAGATTCTGCTAGTAGGAAGTTAAAGTCAGCTGAATCGCAAACTAAATCTCTGGAATTAACTGTTGATCATTTAAGTAACGAAGTTAAGAAATATTCAAAGAATGAAGAATTTTTAACAGAAAAGGTAAGGATGTGCTATCTTTTTCATTCTTTCTGTGACGAGGATGAGAAAATTATGGAAAATATACTTTATTCTGAGTTAACTGTGCATCTGATTACAAAATTTAGAAATGTATTATACTGTTTATGGTCTTCTACCTTAAAATAAATGCATTATTGCTGCACATACCTCACATGAACAATTATTAAATTTTAAACACTTTCTAATAAGACACTATATTGAATTCGTTTTATACAAAGATAAAATTCTCTTATCCTTATTTTCTAAATTACGGTCTTGGATTCGAGGCTGAAGGGCTGCTTGCTTAAAATCTGATACCATTTTTTAAAAAACACTGTGTGAAAGTGGTATGATTTGTATTTAATATCTGTCAATTTCAAAGTCCTTATTTTAATATAATATAGTAGTTTTTGAAATGGCAAGTTCATTTGTCATTCCTCATCATCTGACCATATGCTCTAAATTTTGAAACTTGTTCTTATAATGGTCCTTATCTTGTTTCAAAAATGGGATGTTAAACTAAACTAAATTACTTACATTTAAATACTTTGCTTTGATTTCCCTCAATAAGTTCATTTATTAAAAATAGGTTTTCATCTTTATTTATCATTTACTGAATTACTTTGAGTATTATTGTTGTAAGATTAATTTTTGATTTGAATAAATCTATTTTTATTGGAATTTAAGGTCATAAAATGTGGCTTAATTAATCCTTACAGAGTATTTGAATATCTATCATAATTGATGGAATTTGAATCATCATTTTCTCATTAAAAAAAGTTTATTTTGTTTAAGCAGTAGCTTTAGTAGTTAATTATTTAGATTGAAATTATAATTACTGGGATTTTGACAAACAATGAACAACATATCCCAGTTTTTTATCTTTCCTTTATGCTCAAAATATTATCTCAAAATATTTGTAACTAGCCACCTTTGGCGACCAGCTGGTTCGCCATTAGTAAAGTGTTCTAAAATTTTCAATTAAATCACTTATTCATTAGCCTTGAAGTAATTCTGGGCATTGATTGACCTTAAATGAATACTTTCTTTAATATGATGGACGAAAAGTTCTAAAAGTACACCTTTTCCTAATAATATTCTTTAATTTTATAAATCAGTCAGTTTTAACCATCGGTTATGCTTCCAAAATATTAAAAAAAAAAAATTCGCTGATGTTGCCAAAATATTAAATATGTTTTTTTTAAAGAAAGCGAGAAAGGGAAAAAAAAGTATTAAATTAATGATACAGATATTGCAAACGATTACATAAATATGCCATTAAGTCAATGCATATGCATTGATATATATGCATTGATTTCAATGCATATCCTGTCTAAATTCAATCAGGTTTACTGTAAATAAAGAAGATTTGTTGAGTTAATGATATAGATATTGCAGACGATTGTAGAAACTTTTGCTTTGCATTTATTTTTTAAAGAAAATGTCACATTTTATATTTCTTTTATTTTATCCAGTCACGTGTTGAAAGTTGCATTTCTGTAGATTTATTTTGCGATGATAATTTTTTTTTATTCGAACTTCCGGCATTCTTTTATTTTATCCAGTCAACTGCTAAAAAAACATGGTTAAAATATTTCTTTAAAAATTCGTTAAAAATAGAAGTTTGAGTTATACATTAAAACACTGATACCATTTTTAATCTTTGAGTTGATGTAAAAATATGTTTATGCGATCATATTTTCGGAAGTTATAGCGGCAAAACTTCGAAATTTCGCTTACATTTTAATTAACTCAAATTCTAATTAAAAATTCGAAAAAAGGGTTCCGAGGTGCACATTCCGGACCTCCAAGGTATACATGTACCAAATTTGGTAGCTGTAGGTCCAACGGCCTGGCCTGTAGAGCGCCAATACACACACACACACACATTGAGCTTTATTATAAGTATAGATGACTGAATTCTGTTTCTTAAAATTTGAGAAACATCTTTGATTCTGTACTGTAAATGTATTTTACGATAATGTGCCATTATTCATCATTATTATTTATATATTTTAAATTTTAGGTTAGAATTTTGAGCTCTTCTTTATCACAAACGTCAACTTCCCAGCAAAATCTGTATGAAGAATTAGAAAAAAAGCAGAAGGAAAGTTTAAAAAATCAAACTGAGTTATTCAAAGTACAACAAATAAGTGAGCAACTAAGGTAATTGCTTGAATTTTTATTAAAAAAAAATAATGTTAGTTTTAATTATTCTCTAAATTTACATTTATAATTACTCTTAAAATTTTACGCATTTTAAAAAATAAGGCATTATTTTTATTAATGTGTATTAGAATCTTTTGAATAAATTGCTATAAATCTTTTGAATAAATTTTTTTAATTGAATACAGTGAATCTTTTAGCTTCTGGTCTATTAAACCTATTCCAAAAATTACTTTGAATTATGCATGAAATCAATTTTGTTTCCTTTCAAAATATTCTGTATTTAAAAAAATTTAAGTGTCATTTTTCAAAAAAAAAGAAAGAAAGAGGAAGAAAGAGAAGATACATATATCTCACAAATATTTGTGTATTTTTACTGCATGATACATGATTTTTAATGTCGTATAGACTTTTCTAGACTATTTTAACCCTCTGGCTGATCATCCCGCGATTTCTGCTGGCATTTGTTTTTCTTTCTTTGTTGAGGAGCGCATCCCGTTTTTCCCTGATTAACCATTGAAATAAATTATATACAGTATTCGATGATTAGTTTACGTTTCAGCCAGAAGATGTTAGTTGTCCAATAAATTGCAGCATTTGAATGCTTGTGTAATACCACCACTAAGCCACTTTTTTCTTACAAACACGCCTGCTAGAAAACGTTGAGCAATTGACAGAGAGTATATTCCTGATGACTTATCAGATTTTGATGGCGATACAGATTTTTTAGACTGCTCCTGAATCAGAGATGACTCTGATCATGATTCAATAAACTTGCAAAGATTTAGGCAGTAGTGCAAAATAGATAAGAAGAATATTCGTCCTCCTCCTCGTCCTTAAATTTTATACATTTTACTTTTTTATATTTTGCAATGCAATGAAATTAACTGAAATTACACTAAAATTTATTTTTTTTAAACAATTTGGTAATAACATCTGAAATTGGTTTTTCTGGCAATCTAGTTTCTCATGATGAAAAATCTAAGTAAAATTATTTTCTATACATTCAATAATTATAATATTTAAAAATAAAAAATATTTAATATAGAAAAATTAGAAATATTTAATATAGAGAAATAAAAAATATAGGAAATAAAAATATTTTTTATATATTTCTAATACAGGAAAAATGCATTTTTCAATTCTCCAATAAAATATGCAAAAAAAGAAAGAGAAGAGGAAGAAGCTGTTTTGGTCCATATATTGGGCTATCAGAGGGTGAAATTTTTTCCCCAGAAATATTCACCAATTAACAGATAGTGAATCTTCCAAGAGATGTAGAATGATTGTCTAAAATAATAAAATTTATTCCTCATAGCTGTCCTTGTTTGACCACAGAAATGTGTACTTTTAGTTTAAAAACATTAATGTGCCACAAATATTTTACTAAATATACGAATTTCTGAGGAATATTTTAAAATTTGTAGGAAATACATTATTGGCTGAAATGCTATTAAATACAATTATTTTTCATTCAGAGCTTAAAAATAAAATGTGTACCTCTCAAATTTTGTAGAAATTATCTATTGGATTGTACATAGTATTTTAATGCAAAGGCACAATGTATATAAAAAATTTGTTTAGTGATATTTAGTTCTGTAAAATGTTTTTAATAGTAAAGAATTCACAATTTTTTATTTATTTGACATTCTTCTGTTGAAATGCCTTTCTCAAATTCAGCTGTATCATCACTTGCTGCTTCATTTTATGGCTTTAGATTTTTCGAATTTGCATATTTTGGGTGTAAAACTTTAAATCTTTTTAATATAGCTATTTCTAATAAGAAAGAAGGGAACTAAGAGTTATAGATATCCGGTATACTTATAGCCTGCCTTTATTAATATATCTTTTGTTTCCTTTGAAATTGTTTATTGATGGAATTGGTACGTTTTTTTTTTTTTTTTTTAATTTCAATATTACTTTATGTTAAAGATTTGTGTATATTAACTCATTAATGGCTTAGCAATGGAGCTAAATAGTGTAATTCTAATTATATGCATTATTTATATCAAATTTTTTACTTTGTTTTAAAATATTAAAATTGTTTTGATTTTATTACAGGTCTTCAGTAAATGAATATAAACTAAAGAATGAAGTTCTTCGAACTGAAATAGAAGAACTCAGAAAAAGTCTTATGCAGGCAGAAACTACTATCCAAGAACAATCGGAACAAATTAGAAAAATGCAAAATGTAAGTTTTTGATTTCTTTAATTTTTTAACTAAAGTTATATCAGATTACTGTTCTTTTAAAAAATCTAAAATAAAAAACATTATATATATATATATATATATATATATATATAATATAAATTTGCTTTATATTCAGTTGTATCAGAAAATGTTTTTTTAACAAATAATGTATTTCACTATAATTATTAAATGTCATATTAAACATAATTTAAAAATTATTGAATTTGGGTAAACATAATGATATGTACAAATTTCATATTGCTTTTTCTTTTACATTATTAATTCTCCCCTTCAACCCAGCATCTACTTTCAAGTGAAAACACTGAGAAGAATACTTCGCAACAAATTGAAGGGCTACAGAAGCAAAAAGATATCCTTGATGAAAAAGTAAGGACTCTGAGTTCTTCTTTACGGATAACAAAGGAAGAATTAGAAGAAAAAGAAGAACTTAATAAGCAGATGGAAAAAGAATTAAATAGTCTAAAAAAGACTCTAGATAAGGTAATGTTAAAAATTGGAGATATCATTAAAAACACAATTTTCTCAATTTTGAAGTGATACAATATTAATTTGTCCATATAGAAAACAATTGAATTCTGTTATATCATTTACATGGGAAACTAAATAATATTAATGTATATTTACTTGAAAAAAGGGATCTTTAAAATATAAATGTAACATTTTTAAAACTTTAAGTGTGAGTGGGGGGGGTGCTTCTTGTCCTTAATTTTAAATCTTATTTTAAGGTTGCAATTTTACCTATCATTAATTTGAATATATTTTTCATAATTTTATAGATGGAAAAAGAGAAAATTAGGAATAGTGAAATGTCAGCCAAGTCAATTATAGAAAGAAGTTCTTTAGGCAAATCCTTAAGGCAATTAGAAATAGAGAATCAGACTCTTCAACAAAGGGTGCAGAATCTTCAAGTAAGCTCATTTTAATGAATTTCTATTTATATATATAATAATAAGAATATGTGATACCTGATTTAAAAAAAAATATCTTCAATTATATTTTAATTCTGAAAAATTTAGAAATATTTTTATATTTCAGTTTGATTGTATTAAATTTGTTTAGCCATTTCCATCTGCTTTTCACTTATATTCATTTTTTAAAAACTGACTATTAATAATCCTCTAGCTGCTCTTTTTACTACTATTATGTATTAATTAATTATTTAATGAAGTCACACTGAGAATAAAATATTAAGGCCATTGAAGGAATCATGATCTGCTGTATGTATGACAATGTTAAAAAAAGTTTGTAGAGAAAATTTGCTGGCCTGAAAGAACCTTTATTGTAGCCATAAGTCAATTAGCCTTTATTTAGTGTACTTTTTTAATAGGGTTCCCTTAATTCTCCTGATGCAGTCCAGAATCTCATTTTAGAATTTTTCAATGTTTTTATAAACAACAATTTCAGTTGAATATTAGTGTAAAAAATAGTTGGAATGTAAAGTGATAAAGAATGGAAAAATACTCCCTAAATTTTCAACAACAAAAAATTATTGCTTGGTTGTTTAAAATAAATGTCACTACATTAAAAATTTTCTGGTGATATAAATTTTTACTTTTCCAGGTATATTTGTTGGCTCTTTATTTATTTATTTATTTATTTTTGTAGTAAATAAATCATTGAACTCTTTGAAATTTGGAGATAATTGACAAAATCGATTGGTTGAAAGTGAAAAAATAGTTTTAGATTTAAAAGAAATAATGCATTAAATATGTTTAA
Organism: Argiope trifasciata; assembly: GCA_026543055.1. NCBI lineage: Eukaryota > Metazoa > Arthropoda > Arachnida > Araneae > Araneidae > Argiope > Argiope trifasciata. Next base: position 28,542 of record JAPMOQ010043708.1, on the reverse strand, counting down.
AATTCAGAATTAATTTAAACAATCTACTTTACAAAACTTCATAAATTTATTTCTCTATCTTTGTGTAAGTTGAAACATTTACTTTTTTGCAGGCTCAATTAACTGAACTAGAAGAACGTCATTCACAAAGAATGAAAGATTTTTTGAAAAGCCAAACTTCAGAGTCAAAATTGGAGGAAAGTAGGTTAAGAACTGCCTTAAAGCAAACAGAGAGACAGATGGAAGAGAAAGAAAAGGTCCTTCGTCGAAAAATTCTTGGCTTGGAAAAGCAGGTATGAAAGGCAATTTAATATTTTTTCTCATTTTTAATGATTTAAACTTTCCTTTTATCATAAATTCTTTTTATGATAAAAATGATATATATGATAAAATGATATTATGATATATACTACTTACCAAATTAAATCTTCTACATAATAAATAAATAAATATATTTATTCATCAAATTTTCAAACGGTTATATTTTGATTTAATCATTACAATTAGACGGAAAAATTAAGCAAATTTTTCATTTATAATATTAAATAATTTATATGGATAGTGTTGTAAATGAAAATTGTGTTTTACAATGTATAAAAATATCTCCACTTACATGATCACAGAATTATACAGTCGCATCTAGTATGCAGTCACAGAATTATGCAGCATATTTCCTTTCATTGCAAATATGCACCATTTCAAAATACAATACATACTCTAACTGTAAAAGTAAAAATAACATGTGCTTTTTCTTTTACAAAAATGAGCCCAAAGCTAGTTTGAGGAAGTAAGAGGCCTAGTTGTAAAAAATCCAGTCAACCCCAGTTTCTGACAAGCATTATTGCAGGGTCCAAGTAAATTAATAGAAGGGGGGGGGAGAGCTCTAAAAAAACATAGCATGTAGGTGTTTATATATATATATATATATAATATATATATAAACTAAACTAAACTAGTTTTATAATCTTTGAAAAGGAGCTGTAACTTTTTATTTGTTTTATTTTTTGGTTTATTCTGTCTAGAAAATTTACAGTTTCTTTCAGTGGTGCAAAAATAAATCTTAATCCAGGGAGGGGGGGAAGGGTATGAACTATAAAAGTAACATTTCACTTCTGATACCATTTGACCTCATGCCAGTTAATATGTTAATCTAAAACATCGTTTCCTCAAACTGCGTCTGTTATTAATAATTTCCAGTAATTTGTTGCTAAACTTGACTGGTGTCAAAGAACCCTGGGAAAGTGGGAGAGGAAAAATATAAAAACTATAGGATTATTAGGAACTTCATTTCCTGATAAATATATATTGAATTTTCATTAACCACTGTCTGTTTTTGAAGAAACTTCTATTACAGTGAAAAGCATTTAATTAATTAATTATATAATTAATCTTATGAATGAAATCAAATATTTTTATCTCAGCAGTAAATATATATTTTTTTATGAAAACTTGTTTGTTTGATATATATAACAGATTGTCGTCTTGTATCCATAATCATTCTGGTCACTGAGCAGTTTGGTGGGCATGTTGCAGGGATTTTATTTATATATTAAAATATTTATGTACATAATTTACAAGATATAAGATATGGAATTGAGATTAAGCCATTTACAAAGATTTTCATCTTTGAAAAATTATTTGGAATAATAAAATGCAAAGTGATAAAATATCAGAAAATATATGTGAATTCTGTGTGTTATTTATCATCATGACATATTAGATGAGGATGACATAATAATTTTTGTAAATGGTAACAAAGATAAACTCTGTTCTATTGGTACTTATGATTACAAATGAATGATAAGAGATTTGGTGCTTATTTTTCCCCTTAGTCTTTGTATGACACTTGATGTTGAGAGCTAGGGTGGCTATGAAATATACAGAAATATTATGTGGAAAATTCAACTTTCCTGAAAAGTTTTCAACTTATGAGTATTACATGTGTTACATTTTTTATTTGCAGATTAGTGTTTTGAAAAACCATCTAGAAAATGAGCAAAAAAGATGGCAGCAATATCATCAACGTTCTTTATCAACAAGTGCCAACATCAATTACTTACATTCTGTGATTAGTAGTTCACTGCAAACTGTATCAGACGATCCTCAAAAGCTACTACATGAGGCAGAAAGACTAGATCATACAACAGAAGCTGAACTAAGTGCCTCTCCTGGCATTTCTATAATGACTCCGTCCAAGCTTCAGCGTTCCGGTTCATATACACAAAAGACATCTACACCAAAGATCAAACGAAAGCTTGATATGTCTTCAAAGTCATAGCATTGGTTTTTATGTATATTTTATAGTGTATGAATTGTGATACAAAATATACATCAAACATGCTTTATAGTTGATGATTTATTTTAACCTGTTCCTCAAGTGTATTCTATTAGACTATTTTTTTTATATCTATCAATGAAAGCTGGTAGTTCATGTTTTATTACCGGAATATGTTACTTTGACTGTAACTTAATAGCAGCTTGTTATGTTAGATTAAGTTTGTCTTTATTGAGAAAACTTGTAAAATAAATATTAATTTTAAACCTCCAGATAAATAAATATGTGTGCAAACATTGTCTTATAAAAGAACTAATTAATTATTTTAAGAAAGTTAATATATGCATATATATTATTCATTTTTAAGATTCTTTTAGCTTTTCTTTAATTAAAAAAAAACTATAGCCTTTGTGTATTTATAAATTATATTTATTGAATTCAAGCAGTTAATATATACTACCAATGAATATGCTGTCTCCTTTTTAATAATTATGATGCTTAATTATTACTTAATGCATAGTTTATACAATATGCAATTTTGTTAGCTATTTTTTACAAATACTTGGAATTTACCATTTAAATTCTTTTTTAATCTTGTTAGGTTATTTTTGCTGTAGCTTTCATTGTTGAACTTTTACTGTTTCAAAGAGGAGGTGGGTTTATTTTGTGTTGGGGGGAGGCACTTTTATCATTGTTTTAATGACTTGTTTTTCTCTTGTTAGAGGAAAAAGTTAAGTCATATTTATGTGACTGAATATGGTGGCAAATTTTTTTTTATTATTATTATTATTTTGCATGTTTACATTCTTTTACTCAGCTTTGTTTTGCTGAAATGTCTTTTTTTGTTGCAAAAATTCTGAATGTTTTTTATTTGAAGATTTGTATTAGTAAAGATAATTTGAATTATTCTACAAAATACAACTACCTCATTTCTTATATAAAATTAGTTTGTTACTTTTATTAACCATATGTAGTTGTATCATACTCTAGCATATCGATATTCACTTTCCATGTTTGCTTTTTATTTTCTAACCATTGATTATTTAAATATTGATCAAATGCAAAATTTATTATATTTCTTGATAATAAAATTATGAGGCTATTCATATAAAAAGTAACCCAAGCTATAAATATGCACAGTAATTAAAGTGTCACTGCGTGACATTAAATGCTAATTTTGTTAGCTACTTTATTTTTACAGCAAACAAAATTTAACCAATAATCTTCTTTTCAGAGTGAAAAAGCAATATGAAAGTTTTTAACCTCTTTTGGACTCTTTCTTTAAGGTTGAATCAAAAATCAATCTTTATGAATGAAAGAAAAAGTATAAATGTTTCTTATGTGTGTTATTTTTAATTCTAGTATGTCGAAAAAGAAGATTTATGTAGTTCAAATCATAGAGGGTATAATATGAAACATTTATAATTAAGTTTAGGTAAAATATTTATTACTAAATTATTTCAACATACTTGATTTTTACCCTTGGATTGATTCTACCAGAGCATTCTATCTTTTCAGTTGTACTTTCTGGTAACATACTGACTTTTTAGACACTTTTTCGTCTTAACCAGTGTTAGGAAGGTTGATATCAATTAACCATTCAGGTTTAATTTTTTTTATTTAATGAGAAATAAGATTTATTTTTATTTAGATAAATAATTTCTGGATTTGAAAGCTATAAATATATTTATGAAATTTAATTTCACAGTTGTGTAAAATAAAGTCTGTAATATAAAAATGATTAATACATACATTCTTTTCATTCAGTGACCTCATATCAGGGGCCTAGACAATATTTTGGTGGATAATCACGACTCTATTAATATTCAAAAATATTATTTGATATATTCTGGTGCTAAAGAAAATATCCATGGAGTAAAAGTTTATCTCAATGCTGATTCTGGTCAGTTTTGAAAATTTATTTTAACATAGAAACCTATATATATATATATATTCCAGCTTTATTTCATGTTGTTTAGGTTAAGTTTTAAATTGAAAGGTCTCTTAGTTGCATAGATTTAAATAAACTTACCTCAACTGTTTAAATTTTGTAAAATAAGTTGATTTTGACTAATATTCTGTGAAAGGCTGCCCACATTTTTGAGTTTTTGTTTTTAGTTGCATTTTAAGTTACGCTTTTTTATTTCGATATTTATATTCATACCATTTCTTTTCCCTTATTTATATTTGCCACTTGGAGATTGCCTCAGAGGTATACTGCATGATCAGTATATCCTTCTGTGGGATAGGAAGTATACAGTTTAGGAAAGGCATTTATTTGTATTACCATTCTGTGCTATTCATTATAATTAATATTGATTTGGTTAATTTGTTGAAAAATAATTAAATCAATTCATACATATCACAATCTTTACCTTGTAAAAATGTAATGTCTATACATGTATTATGTCTTGTGCCTTGTGGTTACATATCTATCTATCTGCCTTTATGTGTGCCTTAGAAAGATAATTAGTTTTTATCATATTTTGACACTTTATGTATGTGCTTTTATCATTTTCATAAAAGAATGTAGTTATGTGATAAATACTTTAGTAAAATTGCTTAGATTTTATAAACTTTTAAACATGACAGCATTCCTATTTTATTTGCTTCATATTATCACTGGAAGATATATTTTATGAAATGGTCTATGGAAAACGCACACATAGAATGTTTGTATAAAATATTTTAAAGTCATTTCATCATTCCAAAGTAATCTTTTTTCTTCCCATTTTTTAAGTTTTCATTCCATGTGCTTTAGAGAAACAGTTTATTGTTAATACTTTAATGTATAAATAATGTGATGAAGCTCTGTTTCTGCATGTTGATAATAAATAATCCCTTTATAGTTATTGGTCTTTTTTTAATGTTCTTAGTTGTATTTAATATTGTTGCAAAAAATCTCTGAAGTCTATCCATGATAGGTAAAAAAAAATTCATAAGGTTTAGTAATGTGTAACTAAAACATAATACACAATTAACAAAGCACAATTGAAATGTACTTAAGACAAACCATGCTATTAACGATTGCATAATTTTGAAGAAAATGGTCATAAAAGTGCCTATTTTTTTTTATTCAAGAAAATTATACAAAACTGTATGTACAATATTGGCATTCAGTTTTAATTTTTTAATTAATTTTTAATTTGAAAATTTAAAAAAAATCAGAAAAGCCAGGGTTATTATGAATGTTATGACTGAATGTTAGCTTTCCAACAAAGAGCAAAAATATAAAATGTGTGTTTTAAACATTCAAACATAATTTTATTGCATTTACACAATGTAAATAAATACTAGTAATTTGTTCTTGTGTGATAAATTTTAAAGCATGAGATGCACAGGCCAACATCACAATCAGGACAATAGTACCGAATTTTACTTTCTGCTGACATCTAGTTTAAAATAAATTAACTGTATCTAAAAACATAACAAATAGTCTAAGGCAGCCATCTGGCGTATATATTGAGAAATAAACATGATTCTGGTCATAAGAATTAGATTGTTTTAATATTTTTGGCTCATTACTTTTGAATACACCAGCCCGGAAATATCACGGGCACGAGAAATAGAGGTAGAAAATTCACCCCGTCATTTTTTCAGGAGCGAGATGGAAGGGGTTAACAAAAGTATGGGTAACAAATGATTATAACCGCTCAAAGCATTAAGAGAGTGAAAGACTTCTCAGAGTTACTCATATTTCCTGATTATGGCTGGTGTATTCAAAAGTAATGCACCAAAAATATTAAAACAATCTAATTCTTATGACCAGAATCATGTTATCATCCATCTTAAGGGGTTTTTTTCATTTTATAGTCTCCGTGGCTGCATAGCAAAAATTCTGAAACAAACATAAGAACTTGATTCCAAATAGAGTTGATAGCAAGATTCTCGAATGTTCTGGATCTTCCTTTTTGCCACCAAGACCGAGGCTCATTAATTCGACTTTCGTTCAGATCCATTAAAACTAAGTAAAATAAAATAAAATTGTAAATATAAAATTTTATATATATCAAAATTATTTCTTACTTTAATTTTAATTTAGGATTGTTATACAAAATTTTGTAAATGGCATTCATAATTTGTTCCAGTAGATAAACTTTTCGTGAAAAATTTTTAAGCTTCATAATGCAGTGTTACAGATGTACCCCATTAGACTCAAAAGGGTTTTAGTTCATTACAGAAATTATCCAGTTTCTGTGGGATATTGTTTACGTTAATTTAGATTTTGTTCATGATTTCCTCAACAAAATATTCTAAAGCATTAAACTATTATAAGTACAAAAGTCATGTTATTGTATTAGTTATGTTTATCGTAGATGTGAGCTTCTTAATGAACTCTCATAATATTGCAATGCCATTAAAAACATAACTGACCGGGGTAATCTGTTTTCACTCTACTATCATTCCACTTTCTTATTTTTTAGTAGATAACCAGTGGGTGTGGTCTAAATAAAACGTCCTCGCATACTCTAATAGAGGTATTATCCCGGACAACACCTTGCTTATCGTTGGCGAGCAATGGTTACGAAATATTCTAACTAACTATGGAGTAATTCAGCATTTTTACTCAATTTTTCATGTAATCCTTGCTGAATTGTTTGGCAGTTAATAATGTCCGAAAATTAAATTTTGTTTTGGACTCATTTTTTTTACACGACTGAAACAAAAAAAAAATCACATAAAGAGTAAAACAATTTTTCACATATACAATTATAAACATATTATGCAGTATGGGAAATAAAATAAATCAACATCATCTCAAACAACAGAAATAATGACTACCCTTCTTTGAGATCTGTATACTGGAATACGCTCCTACAGTTTCATGCTTAAAAGTACCAGCTATTCATGAATAGAGGTAAGTTATATTAATGTCCCGTTTGAAAATACATTAGATCTAATTTCCAATTACCCTCGTATATTTTAGAACCCCGGTAAGATAATTAGGATGGGGAGATCCTTCCTCCCCCCCTTCAAAAAACTTCCTCACCACACGCCAAGGGGGGGGGGTCCGGGACATCAGTTACATATGCACCAAATCCGCATGCACAAAGAATCTTTAATAGAATCGGGTTTTGATCTTGTAATATATTTGCATTATGGCGCAAACACAAGTACTAACCACAGTAAAGAGGTTAAGACTCTTAATTTATTGTACATTAGATTTCGTCGAAACTTAAATGTTGTTGCATCTATCTTCCCTCCCTTCAAAAATGGATTTACCATTTTCATTGGCGCGCATGCGCTTAATAAAGGGTGAAGAGATATATTAACTAGCTTTGTCTTATTTTGCTAGTTTTGTCCATAATATTGAGGAGCGAGTGAAGAATGTTTGTTTTAAATGCCTTGTTGAAATTTTAATAAACAGTTTTTTAGCAACTTGAACTACCGATTTATTTCTGCAACCTGGAAATTCTAAAGTGGTTAAGTAGATATAAGTATTCAGCACAGTTGCTAAAAAATTCAATAAACGCCACAGTGCTGATTGACACTTTTGCAGGAGGAAATTGATGTATGTTACTTTCAGCTAAATTTTATCAAAACTTGTTGAAACTCAGATGGCTAACCCAATCAATGTTAAACAAAATTAATTGTTAATTGTTAAAAATATATGGAACGTTGTTCTATTCTAATAAAAAAATGAAATCTAGCTAAATATTTATTCATATCCATTTTATTGAAAATAGTATACATTGCAAATACATATACAACAAATATTTATTCACAAATTTCTTTGTAAATTAATTTTTTCACAAAATACAAAGCAAAACAATAACGCTCTATTTTGCGTTGATTCTTTCCCAATAATTCAGATACTGTCAATGACAGCTCGTCTGTTAGGAATACAGAGATACAACAATTTTTGAAATTATTCTTTAATGTTGTATTTAATTTACTAACTTTCCCACTCTAAGAGGATCTGATGCTCTGTTTTTTTTTTTTTTTTTTTACTTTATCAACTGGGATTCCACTGATAAATAAATAAAAACTTAAAAAGAAGGCAAAAAAATCGACTAACAAGAGAAAAAGGCCTATTTTCTGCCAGCCCAAGAAAACCGAATGCGCACGCACCAACTAGCTGAAAATGATCTTTTCTCAATTTGAATTTCAAGGTATAAGAGCTGCAATTCTATCAGACCCGTATTAATGCGTGGGTAACTGGCCTCTTTTTTTTTTTTTTTCCCCTTTCTTTTTTTCCATTCTAAATGCTTTTTCTCCCTTTTCTGCTTTATTTAATAATATGAATTTCCCTTTGTAATCCTTCAACAGAAATTTTGATTTGCTTTATCAGACGTTACGTCACGGTTTCTTTTATTAGAGCTCACTCTTCGAAAAGAAGTTGATCATTTTCATAGAGATCAATATTACAAGCAAGCAAAATGGAGGAAAAAAATAATAAAAAGCTGACCTTCAAAAAATTGCATTTTCGCAGATTTCACAGAGCGAAACGAAGAAAATAAACACTTGTTGTTCTATACTGGAATATTAAGCAAAACTTCCAAGCAAGAGGACCCGGTACCAGCCGAAATTTTACAACCAAATTTATTATACAGTTATAAATTAAAACGATCGCTTTTATGCTTCCCATATGTTTATGGTTTCGTGAGAGTATTAATGACTTATTTCACCTCCCTAAAAAAATTAAAGCACAAAAATTCTACAAACCATTTTTAAGACTCAATGGACATAGCGGTGATCGTAACAATTTTTATATCTGGTTTTGAAATTTAAAAAAAATGTAAACTACTTAAGGGTAAAAAATAATTTTTGTTTTTGCAAATGCAGTTTTTCAAATATATATATTTGGAAATAGTTCAGCAGTTAATTTTTTAAATGACAAGCTGCCACTGACTACTAATGCATTTCATTATTAATCTAATTGCAATTGAAATAAAAGGTTTATAAATAAATATCTTTTTTCTGAAACATGACAAACAAACATGCTTAGTCACTTTTATGTAATAATCTGCTAAATATTTCGTTTCCAAATTAAAAAAGGAAAAGATTATTTTTTTTAAAAAATATCCCATTAATTAGAATGCAATGAGTGTCTTCCCTTATTGGACATCCATTCCATTATAGATGCTACTACAGGAATAAGATTAAATTTGAAATATATCAGACAAGAATATTATTTTCCTAGGAAATAAATTAAAATTTAGTTTTTCATTCCAAACATTAATTACAATATCACATTCATATATATATATAAATCTATCAAAGTAAAGCATACTAATAACAAGGAAATAGAAAAATTAGTTTAGCAAAACAAACAAACATAATATATCACAGTGCAGTATGATAAATAGAACATAACAAAAATATATGTTATCGCATAAAAAAATTAATAATCATTGCATAACTTAAAAAAACTGGAATTTAATAAAAACTTCATTTATCTTTTCAAAAAAATTATATATTCCACTCAACTCATCTCATAATTTATAAAGCATACAAGACAAAAAATTTTAAAAAATTAAAACAAAATGTAAATGGATAAAAAATTAATTTAAAAAAAATGCAGAAACAACATTCAGATTATGTTGAAATGTAATTATTACACATACTTCCAATACACTCAAATTACAAATTCAATCGCAGTTTAAGATGAAAGTCAAAACATATTAACACAACAATAATTGATAGCATTAATTCGTGAGAATTTATATATACATCATAGGTACAAAAGACATAAGAATATGCTTTTCTTTAAGGCTTATACAGAGCTAATAAAGAATACTCAATAAATTTTGGCCCTTTTTTTTGTACTTTAAACTCTTTTCTTAATACTTATTTTGGAAGCATGATTTTTTTATACTTCGTTTTTTTTTTTTCTATCTAGATGTCTTTAGTTATCTAATTACACAATAAGAATTTTAATTAATTATTATTTTATGAAAACTAAATTTGATTGCTCACAAATTCTGTGAATAAATTTCTTATCCAACTGTTCAAAAAATAAACAATAACAAAAAAGCTATGTACATCAACATCACTTCTTTTCCCAGATATGTATTTATCTTTAACACTAAAGTAATTCAACAATTTTTTTAATAAATTCCTTTAATTATAGCATTCAATCAAAATTAAAGAACATTCTTTAATGATAACAAAAAGTAACGCTTAATATTTATAAAAATTAAAGCTTCCTTATTTAAAATGCGATACTAATAAGCCAGATTATTTCAAATTTTTAATTCCAAAATTTATATCTTATGCAAGAAACTAAAAACAAATATCAAAATGTAAATAATCGTTAATATTTTATTTAATACCTCGAGATAGTATCTCAAAATATAATAAAAACTTATTTTATTTACAATTAAAAAGAATATCATAAATGAAAAGATTGAATTAATTTTAAGACATAAAATAATAAATCAAACAAATAAACAAGAATAGTGAAGTCTTATAAAGATAATATTTTACATTTTTGAAGAGATAGTAATTTTAAAGGGTAAATCATTATTTAAAATGTTCTGCAGGTTAAAAATATTTAAACATTCCATAATTTATATATATTTTTTAAATGATTATAATGTTGTGTCGTATAAATGAAATATAAAATAAATTTTTTCATTCATATTCCTCTTTCCAATAAATTTCCTGACAATAGATTCTAATATTAGAGAAAAGGGTTTGTTATCATTACATTAATTAGTCACTTTTTATTCTAGTTCCTTTTTTTAACAAATTCCTTAATATTCATAAGTCAATTCTTCAACATTATTGTCAACCAGAAAAATTGCTTATTTTAAACCCAGAACTTTCAAAGTTTCAGTCTTATTACATTGAAAGATTATCAGATAAAAAAAGAAGAAAATTAAACTTATTCTAGATATGTCTTTTAAAAATAAATATATGTCCATTTATTTCCATTTAAGTTTTTTATGAAAAAAAATCTCACGAAAATTATGAAAAGTATGTAAACACAATAATGAAAATCGCAAAAGAATTATCCATTGCATATAAATAATAAATAGCAACTGCATTTGAATTCTTAAATTTCAAAAGAACGAATATCTGATAATACAAAAGTAATAGAAAAATATTCATCAAAAGTCATAACCAGTTAAATATTTGTTTATCACATAAAAATGTTTTGTTCATTCTTATTCATTTTTTTTTCCTTTTTCTAATTTAACTTGCATTTATTTCACTTTCATCACTTATTTAAATCACAATTTTAGACCTCCAAGCAGCTAATCATTTTTGATTTAAAAAACAATCACTTTTCAGAAATTATCTTTTAACATGGATAAAATGCATTTCTTTTCATCACCAAATCTTTAAAATCATCAGCACTTTTTTTTTTTTTTTTTTTTTTTTACTAATACAGATTTTAAGGAAATATAAATAAATGTCTTTAAAATAGAATGCCACAAACATATAGAAAAGTAATTAAAAAAAGGGTTCAGCTGCTTGGGGTTTCAAAATACAATAGCTACCTACCAAACTACAAAAAGCTCGAGCACAATATATTATACATACACTTATGCCTGAACACAAACTTAATGTACAGCTATGGATAACAACAACAAACAAAATTATTAACAAAAATAAATATAAAAGGGAAATATGGTATTTCTTTCAGCCTCTACAAAGAGGCATTTGGTGCTAAAAATTCTTATTTTTGGAGCAATCTATAATAAAACTAAGCCAAATCTTGAAATGAATAGTTTTAGAATGTTTAAATAATAAGTTTTTTAAAAAAACACTAAAAATATTAAAAACATACATTTCATAAAAAAAAATTAAATATAATTTATCAAATATCTAAATTAGATTTATTAGTTTAATGTCTTGTTTTGAAGTTACCTAATTATTATTGAGTTATAATTTATTTCAGCTAGATTAAAATCAGTTATTTTAAAAGCAAAAGATTAGATTCAGTTACTTTATAAGTAAAAAAATTTGGAATGCCCCTGATGTTTGTGAATAATATCATGATAAAGATGATACAGAATCGAAACCTTTCTTCTTCAAATCCCATCAATATAAAGACAAACTGTAGTATATATTTAATATGCATCAGCACTACATACACTAAATGGTAGAATCTCAATTTTGCAATTTCTATTCCAACTAAAGGCAAAGCCATTAGGTCATAACAATCTTATGCTTATTGTAGAATTTGTACTATGTTAAAAGAGTTTCGGAACAGATTTTTTACGTAAATACAGTTATTATTATTATTATTATTTATATAGATAATACATGTATATAAAACAATATTTGTCCATTTGGCATTTTGAAAAAAAAATCATTGAAAATTGTTAATTCCTTTGATCATTAACAAGATAGCACACATTCTAAAATTATTTTGAAAATTATCATAATGTGTTGACAAAAACATATGAGTACATATATAAATTAACTACATAAATGGCACAGCCTGTTCTCCCACCCAAATCACTATTTACTATTCCTCATGTATGTATTTGCTATTTTTGATATATTGATAAGAAGTGCAGATTTTTTGTAATTTGATTAAATATTGTAGGTATATAAATAAGAATTCATCAAAGTAAACAATAATCAAATTATATGTATTTTTTGAAAAAGCAAATTTTTGGTAAATGAACAAAACTGTCATGTAACTAAAAGAAAAAACGGAAAAAAATACATATTCTGATTTTAAAATATTCTAAAAATTAAATTTATCTTATCTTGGCCTTTTATCAAATACATTTGGTCAGGATCTTGTCTGTTTCATTATATTAATTGATATTCATACAAATGAATACTACTTCAATAATATCATGTAGAAATGTAAATCCAGGCATCTGGAATCATAATAAATTAATAAAAAAGTAGATAAGAAATCAATAAAAAACATTACTCTTAAATCATTAAAATGTTAAAAATGGCTACAAAACATTATTTGTATTTATAAGATAGTTAGGAGTTTCGAAACTTTTTGAACATAATAATATTTCATAATTATGAACTATAATCAACCCATTTTTTGAGCTTTCACTTCACAAAAATTTAGGGATTGTATACATATGACAAATATGAAAGTTATACATTCAAATTTATGCAGTTTTTTAATAAAACTGTATTTTAAACTTGTAATAATTTAATTTTGATATCAAAGTTCTGGCATCAACATCTGCAGAGCTGTCAAATAATTTGTTTATAAATTATATCAAACAACAACAAAAATCAGTAACCTTATATTAAAAATACACTTGTATAAATGTTCCCTTTTTCTGCATTTTATATATACAAATATCCATCAAAAACTATCTAAGATAAGAGACACAAAGCTATAGGATATTCAAAAATGTTCCAGAGCTACTACAAAATTTTGGAAGACCACAGAAGTGAGTTAAAAGCAAAGGAGAACAAACAGAAAGGGTAAAAGCTTACTATCAGATCTCTAAAGAAATTCATAAGAGCTATGGAAATTACCAAAGCATAGATATATAACTACATGCTCAAATACTGAACATATATCTAACATGATAAATGTTTATTAAACAATTATTTTTCGCAAGAAAAAATATTTTAAAAAATATATGCATTATACAAGAAATAAGAACTGAATTCAATGATATAAAGGACTATTTCTGAATAGTTAACTGCCCTTATTAATTTAAAACTAGTTAAAAACTGCTTTAATAAATTATTTTATATTCATTAAAATACTGACTTTTAAAATAATAATTCCTATAAGAAGGTAATTTTTTATTCTAGAAATAACACTAATTACAAACAGACGATAATAGCAATTCAACAGTAATTTCAATTAGAAACATAAATAGAATACTGCACTACTTCCATATTCCCATCTTAAATAGTTTTTGGGTTATTACTAGGTATATCTATTGGTCCCCCAATATTTCAGTGTGCACAGTGTGTATTAATACCTTTCCACCATTTTTACACTATTCCAAATGATTCAAGTGGGGATAAAAAAAGAATCAAAGAAAAAAATATGGCAACAAACTGCAGTTAAATAATTTTGTTTGTAAGTTATAGGTAAGTTTTAAATTAAACAAAATTAATTATTTTTTTTAAAATAAGCTTCATATAATGCTGTATTATTGTGAGGTAATTCCCTCTATCATTATCTTAACAACAACAAAAAATCTGACCTAAAAATGCTCCTATCTTTGATGTGAATATGGTTTATAAAAAAAAATTAATATGATACACAATACTGATATTTTCCCTTCCAAAACTAGGGCACAACTACCAGGAATAGTCATGAAAATATGATAGACAAATAAAACTAACTTCCAAAAAACATTAAAAATGCTCAAAAACATGGATGGCCATCAGATCAAACATAAAAATAAATATTTTGTACAAAATGCTGCAACAATATAAATAACAGAAGAAGGAAAATAATACAAAAAATTATATATCACAATTAATAATAGAAATGTGAAGCTATTTATTTTGAAATATCCATCACATTTTTATAATTAACACATAAACCCTTAGTTTAACAATGAATGCATATACTCCAAATATAAGTATTTTGGTGATGTTAAATCAATAGTTAAAGTTGTTATTAATTATAATTTAAAAAATAAAAAATGCAATCATTATAAAAGGTGTTAAATAGTAATATAACATTTTGAAAGTTACCCCCCCCCCCACAAAAAACATTAAGAACATTAAAACATCATTTAAGAACATATAATTAATTAGGAAAATATCCATTGTCTCTTTTTTTATTAGATTTTTTGGACAAAAGAAGATGGCAATTAAAATTTCGAGGGAATATGAGCTAAGTGAAATTTATCAATAATTCTTTAATGGATTTAAAAAGGCATATGTGCTGCAAAGCACTTGAATTGCACTATTGTTTCGACCACATCTCTAATGAAAGATTAAAACAAAAGTCAGTAAGAACTTAATTGTTATGCACATGGTGATACAAAAGATACACTCCAACTCTAAAAGCTTTCATTTACAAAAGACACTAAAACAATTCTACTCAGTATTCACACTTACAGAAGTTTGCAGTGTCTTTTTTTGTAACAGTATGAATGGCTGTTATTCTTGTCTAGTACAGAAGTTAACAGAAAAAAAAAATTATAAGAAATCAGATCAAAGCAACTTGGGAACAAATGATCAACAGCTTGGTATCATCTATTCGAAGACCAATCATAATCGTAAAAAAAAAAAATGTTTTTTGTTCAAATATGCATAAACATACAAATAGCTAGAGTTGTCTCTCAAAAATATAATGAAAATTCAGGAACAATAACAAGTTGGAGTATTCTATTGTAATCACCTTGTATTTTTTATTAAGTTTTTTAAAAAAACTGAGTATAAATTTTATATAAAATCAAATTTAAAACATGCTTTCTGATATAATGCACAGATAATACAGCTTAATATTATATATGATAAATACTGTCATGATTTTTATCATGACATTAATACTTGAATCCACATCACAGAAAAGAACTACTATTTCCAATTGTATCATTCAGTGCAATTGTAATATTCCACACATCATAGCTGAGAAAAGTAGAATTGTCATATGGCGAAGTAACATTTTCAAATAATGTCGAAGGAATAATAGATGTTATTTCAGGACAAGGATGTAAAAGAGGTGGCCCAAGGAAATAATCTATTAGATATGCAACTCCAGATCCAGTTGTCAATCCCAACATATAGGATAGGGTCATTATGTTGCCTAGAAAAGCAAAGCAATTACCATTAAAAATGAAAGAAATATTAATAGTATTACCGAATACTTAGTTTTAAATTAATCCAGTTTTAATCGATTATAAATGTAGGGTTGAAATCTAAATTAGGATGCCTTTTTATCTTGCCTTGGATGCTAACAACACAAAACTGTCCAAATCAAGAATCAGGATAGCTGACAATAATTGTTTTAGAATGCTGTTTAATTGGCAAGCCCTCTTAATCGGCCATTTGGCATTGTTGGAATCAAAATATTTCAAACCTAGAACCATTCATCCTGAAGCTAAGGTCTCACCATCAAGTCATCATAAACTTTTTGAAACATAATTAAAGATCCATTCCACAATAATAAGAATTTTTGCATAACTTTGGAACTTCAGATTTGTATTTTTATGAGAAAATTAATCACTTGTTTTGAATTTATAAAATTTGGCGCTGCAAAATACAACAAAAAAAATCACTTACCAGTTAATTCTTTTCGCTCATCTGGAACCACTGATGGTGCAACAATCATTGGGACAGAGCCAGCAATTCCATTAGATAATCCTAATAACAATGAAAAGATCATGGACCAGCCTTCACCTGACAGATAAGGAGAGCCCCTTGGAGCAGCACAAAGGGCAAGAAGCGGAACTAGAAAAACCCGAGAGGCTGAGAGAAGTAGCAGCTGTCTCCGAGTCCAATCATGCGATACTGATGCCAAAATCTGTAAAATTAGTTTTGTGATATTTATTTATTCATAATGCACTTGCAAAAATATATATATATTGGCTCTAAATGCAAAGTTTTTCTAAAGTGTCAAAAAATAGAAGTTAAACCTCAAAACAAGCAGATTTTTGTGATGAAAAGTGTAAGTAAAAATGGTGTATTTAAGTGCTAACATATCAGGAAGATGTAAACAACAGACAAGTAAAATCCAAAAATATTAATATATTTCTAATTAAACCTTCTATAGTAGGTGTTCAAAAGAGAAACAACTAAAATAATGCATAATTCAGAATGGCAGTGAATGAATTGGAATATATTGAGAATAACATCTGCCCTACCATGCACATTTTCAGTAGAAACTGATAGTTTGCTCATGCAATTCATAATTAATACCTAGATAATTTCTACTATTTTAGCTGAAGTAACTAGAGCTCCATCAGAAGGATAAATAACTGACAGAGCTCATTGTTCAAAATATGTATGGACAAAGATGAATATCACCAACAGACAATTTAAATTAGGATTTAAATGCATTCTACTACTTTAATTCAAATTTTTCTAGCACAGTTTTTGACATCTAGAATACATGATTTTCATTACAAAAATCTGCATCTTCTAATACTTTCACATTTTTATAGATATTTTGGAAACAACTAGAATTATCTAAGAATATTTTTTAAAATATTACTTATAAAAGATTTTGCAAACATAAAATGAAACAGAATAAAAAACTCAGCAGTCAGAGATAACTCAAGCTAAGAAAAAGTTAAAAAGCTGAAAAGAACCATATCACCATGAATTATTTTATAAACATTCATAGAACTACTGTAAAATATTTATGAAATCTGTATAACTTATAATTTTGTTTTACAGAATAATAATTGCTATAACACAAAATCCTAATCGAATATTTCAATAATTTTAATGGATATTTAACTGGATAAATGATATACAAAATTACCTAAACCTCTATAATTTACTTGAGCTAGCACTGATTTCATGTTTCTTTAATTTCATTAAATATTATAGTAGAACTTCAGTCATCTGAATTGACTATGGTCATAATCACCTCAAACAAATGAAAACTCAATTCAATAAAGACTAAATTTGAAATAGTGACTGCAGTTCTTTTTCTACGGTTTCCTAAAATTTATTTTAAATTACAAATATATATCCACAAGTTTTAAAACAAAATAGCATATTAACAAAAACTTATTTCAGAATTATTTCAAATTTCTTATAAGAGAATTCATTGATGTCACTAGTTTTAAGTTCCTTAATCCATTTTTCCTAATTAGTTTTTAACCACTTAATTGTAAAATTTCTTCTTCTATCTAATTAGATTATCAATCCTATTTTGATATTTGAAATACATTTCATCTCAACAAATGAGATATTTCTGAATTCCATGTAATTTACATGAATTATTACTCCCAAGAATGCTTTAATTTTAGATAAATAGTAGAAATATATGATTATACTAGTTGATAACCCCAACATTTATCAAATTTTTAATACTTTCAAGAATAATATTGAGTCAATTATTTTAATATAAGCAATTTTTCAATGATATAAAATTCCTTGATTGATGGCTTTAATCACTTTTAATGATTTGAATATAATGAATGTATTGGTCCTTCCTTTCATTTCTTTTATGCACTAATAAATAATTACTTAATATGAAAAAAAAATCCAAAAGATATATGAAACAGAAAATTAAAAAAACAGAGGTAAAATAGATCAGAATCTTACTATTGCTGTTTAACAAAATTGTATCCATTAAATTTCAAAAGAATTAATAAAAATTGGAGAAAAAAATTATGCAAGACAGAATTTAATATAATTGAAAAGATCATATTTTGATTTTTACAAAGTATTAAAATGTTTATGAATTATTACAAAATTATGAAATTATTTTTAAAAAATAACAAAATTGTAGTAAGTTTTGAAAAAATTAAATAAATTAACTAATCAACTTTAAAAAATTCTCCCTTTTGGTCTAAAGAATAACTGTACAAAGCTTGGTTGAAATTGAACCAATCAACTGAGAAGAAATATGGAACATACATATATACATATACACATTTAGCTACAATGACTTCTATTTATATTTTGAGTAATGAAAATTACTTAGGCTTCAGAGTGAAACATTCTGGAAAGAATGTTTCCCTTATACTCATAATAAAATATTTCCTAAAATATTCCTAATACCATTTTTTTCCCTAAAAAATATATGGAATTTGTTCACTACATAACTGAAATACTTAAGAATGAAATTGCAGTTTAATTTATTCATTTTTTCTTTGAAATAACTTCCTGAATTATAAACGATCCTCACTCTGAAAGTTGTTCCCAATGTAAATATTGATATCCATTTTAAATTATAGGCAATTAGAAAATATCTTTGCTGACAAAGGATAAGCTAATCAAGAGTTTGTTGAACTTTAATCCACAGACCAGTAACTATTCAAGGATCTGAATGTCCCTAAAACATTGATGTTTGAAGATAAACAGAACAATTTTTTATATTCTAGGTGATTAGATGGTAAAGCAGTTATTTTAAGATAAATTCCAAAATAATAGCAAGATAAAGTAACCATTGTCAATATCTATTTTTCAAGATGACACAATAGTTTTCAATTCAATAGTAATACATAACCTAACATAAATGCAAATTTATTCTACAAAAATTCTTATATTGTACATTTCACAAATAGAAGATTTAAAAAGTAAAAACTAACTTTGCCAATGAAATCAAAAAAATTGAATATTGCCATCAGAATAACAGGCATCCAAGATCCAAGACAACAGCTTACAATTTCACTTTCAATACCAGGAAAAAGACACAATGTCACAAAATATGCCAAGCCAATACTTAGCATATACGGCCAGATCAGTTGTGATACTTCCCAACGGTTTTTAATGCCTCCTGGTGAAGAAGAAAAGATTAATTGCTATATTTCAAAATTATGTTAGCATCATTATAACATCTGATATTTCTATATTAAATTTGAAATTGAGAATATTAAATTTTTGGCTGAAAATAAGCTTAGTGAGATAAAAAAATATTATTGACATCAAAATTTGATCTGAAATTACCATAGTCACAAGATAACATATCAAATTTCATTGATTTAAGGCATTTGCACTATGATTTAT
Source organism: Argiope trifasciata (assembly GCA_026543055.1). Lineage (NCBI taxonomy): Eukaryota > Metazoa > Arthropoda > Arachnida > Araneae > Araneidae > Argiope > Argiope trifasciata. The sequence goes on along the minus strand of JAPMOQ010043708.1, from coordinate 8,747 downwards.
AACATTTGCATGCAATTTTTTGCTAAAGTATACATTGATAGATGGTTAACCATTGGATAGATTTAGTTTAAAATGTGATAAATGTCTATATTTGACACAATGTCTATATCTGACACATCAAACCTATGTGTCAGATTTAATTCCCATAGCTCTTTGCATTTTGTAGTCACCAAGTTCAATAGTTAAACAGACTAATAGTTAGTCTGTTTAACTATTGAATAGGTAAACAAACTTTAGTTAATAAGTTAGTAAATAATAGAATAGTTAAACAGACTTTATGTAAATGGATTTGATTCAAAATTTAATAGAAATTTACAAATATGATTGTAATTCCATTTACAAGATTTTAGCTGTTTAGCTCAAAGCATCTTCACAAACAGATTAACAGACATAATGCCAAAAATGTGTTTTTCAGACTAAGGAGGGTTTGAAACATAGAAACATCTATCAAAATCTCAAGTTTAAATTTTTTAATGAATATAATATTTTCTCTTACTTTACATATAAGAAATTAAAATTTCTCTTAGATATTAAAAAAAAAATGACATATACTAAGTATTTTACTATAAACCCTGATGTTGAATTCTTTTATTAATTATCTACATATTTCCATGTATGCTTTAATTCAGCAAGAAAATCATTACAATGATGTTTTTTTTTAAATTTAAAATCAAATTTTAAAAGATATGGCAGATTTAAAAAAATTAAGTTAATAAGGTAAAGCTACTAAAATAGTACACTGAATTCCAATAATAATACTTGTATTCAAATCTAAAATTTAAAAATACTCAGCCAAAAGAACCTTGAACACCAAACTACTGAAAATTTTTACATGCAATAATCCCAGCAAATTAATTAGCAGTCAAAAGTAACTACTAACACAAACATACATAAAAAAAATTGCAAATAAAAAGCGAAAATAGAACTTATATGGAAGTAACAGAACTAAACAAAAAAAAATGTTATAAAAATGAAATTTAAGTAAGTAAGGATTATCACATATACATAAATTAATAATAATAATAAAATGAATTTCTATATAAGGAAAAAAAATGTTAATAGAATCACATTTTTATTTGTCTTATAACAGCAAAACAGATAACTGAGAAGTACCTTAGCCAATTTTTGACCCACAATGTTTCTCATTTGGTCATTGCTCAAACTTAATAAATTTATGAATAAATGCTTATTTTATTACTTGTTTATTGTACAAAATAATTATTCAGCAATAATCCCTTGTATATTATTATTGTTTGTTTTGATAAACTGTAGTAGTTATAGACCAGTCAAACATTTTAAAACAATGCATTTTTAAGATTAAAATTAACATAAATTGATATACCGATAAAATTCATACTTACTTTTTATTCCTCTCCACCACTGGATATGTTTTGAATAGGTTGTGCCTCTCATGCATACAACAACATCCTGTACTCTATATCTAGTTCCACCTCCAAAAACAATAGAAGCATGCACAGATTCAGTGGAACCAATCCAATTATCCTCACTGCCTTCCTGCATGGAAGGATCCACCTCTGCTTCTGATTGGACAACTGGAGAAGAAGGAGGAGACCGGAGAGAGAGAACTCCATATTTACCACATTTTGCCTCAGATGGATCTAACATATCCACCTGAAATAAGACATCAGACAAATGGAATTACACACTTATTTAAGAAAAAAAAAGTATAAAAAATGAAGGATCCCATTCAAATATCATGGCAACATATTGGCAATCCAAAAGACTGCAGATAAATTTTGTCTGTAATTTATCTCAATTATTTAATGAACAAAATAAAAAATTCACAGAGCACTAAATTTTTTTTATAGCGGCCACTTTTACATGATGGTCATTCTTCTTCATAGCCACTTTTGTTTGAAATAGAATATTACATTCATAGACTTAATTCTTTAAAATGGCTACTCAGAACCTTCTAAGTAGTAGCGGTAAATGCCTAACTTAAAAAATTCATTTCTTTGGTCACACAGAATTTAAAGATTTTCTATTTTAAAAAAAAGTGCTGGCGGCCTCTCTAAAATTTTCTCATATATTATTTAATAAATGTGCATGTAACTGCATGCCATTGGCAAACTCTAATTATGTAAAAGTCTATTAAATTTTTGGTGATACATTTCCTGGGAACGATAAATTGTTAGAATACAATTAATACAAAAGCTATAGAAAACTTAATGTACATTTCAGATGCCTTTTTTTTTGTTGATTAAAACCAAAAATTGAAACAGAATTACAATTATAAAATTAAGAAGCTAATTTCATGCATTAATGGTAAAAAAGTAAGGACTGACAGATGGCCAACCATATAAGATATATCACAGAAATTGATACACACAATTCATGTATCCACACTTTAGTTATTAAATATCTGTACTGAATTTTATCCATTTAGCTCTCTTTGTTTAGTAATCATCGTGTTAATTGACTCAAGCAACCTTTCAGACAGGACAAAAAGACAAAAGACAAGCTTTCTATGAATAAATTTATTCAAAATTTGATAGGAACGAATAAATTTGATGTAAAGATGATATAGCAAATTTCATCTAACTGAAAAAAATTTCAAGTTATCATTTAAATGCTTTGATGATATCTTATCAGACAGATAATAACAATCAGATACAATTCCAAATCTTTCAAACTCAGGAAAGTATGAAACATGAAGATACACCAAAGTCTTGAATTTTTTTTTTTTCAGAACTACAATACTCTATATACTTTTGTACAGTTTGAATACAAGAAAGTAAAAGAACAGGAAAGAAAAAGAAAACCAAAAGTACATAAATCAAATACAATTCAAAAAATTAAACACAAATCCGCAATTCTTTTTCTAACATAGAGAGAGAAAAAACACGAATTATCTTTATCCAAAGATAAAAAATCATTCCACAAGATGACACAGTTTTTTGTTTTGTTTTGTTTTAAAATACAGACTAGTAATGAAATTTTGCATCTTTCAGGACCATGTCTTCGCCTTTTCTCATTCAAATTCTAACAAAGAACTTACTGATATGCAATCAAGTACAAATAAATATTTTAGATTATTAGATAAAATGAAAAATAGATACTATAATTGTCTACTCTTTAAGAAACAGATGGGACATTTCTACTAAATCCCTTTTATTCTTTTCATTCTATAATGTCCTTCCTATTATTAAATTAAAAATATGTATAAAATACTTAAAATTTTCATAACATATTATATGCATATGAAATAAACAATCTAGTGTTATTAAAAATATACTCAAAATATAAAATGGAATAAAAGACCAAGAGATATAACATTATTCTGTAAACTATAACAGTTGATAATGAAGGAAAAACAGATTTTGAAAGAGCAATCAGAGAATATTAAAAAGTTTGGCATGAGATTGAATAAAGTATATTTTACACCAAATACAGAAAAAGAGATTTTAGAATGAAGCATTAGTGATATAAGATTTGAATTAGGAATATTAGAAGTGTCAATATGAAAGAAATTTTTTTATAATAATTATTATAGCTAATCCAGGTGAAAAAAAGAAGAGAATTCATTAGTTGTTAGAAAAGCAAATTTGAATACTTCAAAAGAGATTCAGAATGAAGTTTCAAATCCAGTAAGGAGAAGTAGAAAAAAGTGAAATGTTAAAAATCCTTACTAAATGCTGACTTCTTTCCACTATGACTGTTATGGCATAAAAACAAGTTTCAATAAAAACTTTTTGAAACTATAAATAGTTGTGAGTTAAATGCAATGAAACTTCATCTTCAGTTGTAAAGTCATAAAAACATAAAATAATGCTGAAATAAAAAAAGAAAATTAAATCAAATGAAAGAAAATAAGTCAATTTAAATAATTTAATTGAAATACATTATTACAGTAATTCATTAAGAAAGAGTTAAAAAAAAGCAACCATTGTTACATATGGATGACTTTCCATGGAATTAACACAAGGTTTACAAAATTTGTCAATATGATAGATTTTCAATTTTATGTTTACAAATACTGAAATATGCAAATATCTTTCTTTAGACATTATGCAATAGTTTTTGATAATATCATGCAGTAAATATATATATAAGCACATTTTTAATGAAAAGCCTGTTAGATTTTGTTATTTCTACGTTATATTCATATCTTTATTTTTTAAAATCCATCAATTCGAGGTTCAATTATAATAAAATTATAAAGCACAGACAAATAAGAAATTATAAAGAAATAATAAAGCACAGATAAATAAGAAAGCACAACACAAATTAAATTATATTATGTTTGCTCAGCACAAAGTATATCAAAAGATAATTTTTATTTACTAATTTACAATTAAAGCATACCTTATTATATTGCAAATAATCACTTCAATGTTGAACTTTGTAAGGGAGAAAAAAACATGGGAGGGAGACAATTTTTTAGGGTAAAGTTGCTTTTATTATTTTATAAAACAAGTAAATCAATGTGATAAATAATTTCCACAGTGTGTGGGAAAGTGAATGAGTATTAGTGTGTATTTATTGCTTGAAATATTAGCAAAAACCAATTTCTGCTAATGATTATTTGAATTTATAAGGGTATTTTCAAAAGTTATCCCAAAAAATAATTTTGTTATATATTGAGTCTACTTAGAAAAGAAAATTGCAGCCAAGTCTCCAAAGAATAGCATTAATAAAAAGAATAGCCAGCTTAAATGATTACCAAATTGGATCAGATTCCGATAAAAACATTCGGCAAATGGATAGAAGACTTTTCCAATTTCAATTAGCTGAGGAAATAGAGAATATCCCGAAACAAAATTTCAGCCTCAATTCATTGTTTGAGGTAAGAAATCAAAATGTACAAAAATCTTATCAAAATAGATTTCTTAGGTTACATAAGAAAAATGGGCTTAATTAGATTTGCATTAAATGTAGTATGTATGCATATGGGACATGTACATCTAAAATAGAATTAACATGGAAAAATTATACTGAATGTAGTAAATAAAAAAAATCTGTAGATTTATCAATAAATAATTCAGAAAAAATTTATTATAAACATACCCAAAATAAAAATAAATTATAGCAAAAAAAAAAAAAAAAAAACTCAATGTGATTAAATCTAGAGTTAAATATATATTTCCATTCCATAAAATATTAAATATATGTGTTTTAAACTAAATTATCTTTAAACACATTTATAACTATTAAATAATTTAGGAATATATTCCTGCAACTGCTTAAAGGGATATAGTTTTAAAGTACATAGTTGTTTTTTTACTGTCCTCATTATTTAAATAATCCTTAGTTGTAATAAATTCATTTCAAACAATAGACAACTTTTATTATAAAACTTAGGAATACTTACCAATCCAACATCTTCAGTAGGCTCTAAAACTATGTGCTTCTGGAGATCATCAGAATCTGAGTAATCACGGCAGCGGTTGACATAATAGTAAATGAACTCAGAACGTCGAAGTAAGACAAAAATAACAAAGCAAAGAACAATAAATGCAATGGAGATACAGAAGAAAATAATTGTGTTGAATTTCTCATTTTCCAAAAGCGCCTTTGTTAAAATTCTGTTTGTCGATACTAATAATCCAGCAGCACCTATAGGAAAGAAGAAAATAATTATCAATCAGAAAATAAATTTTATGGGCAATTAAAAACATGTTAATTTGTGTTCACCTTGCAAAAGTACAGAAGGAGGTAATATTATTAATATAGCATATTTAGTAAACCCTTCAATTTGACATTCTGAAAAATATTCGAATTTATATTTTTAAGTCCTTCAAATTCCCCTTTTTAAAGTCAAGAGATGAGGTACATATACAAGGTGGCCAGAAATAAAACACCCCTACTCTGACCTCCATGGATATCGAACTACTCAGTGTAAAGGCTCAAAATTTTGTACACATACTATTCAAAATATGGGGAAACGGATTTCACGAAAAAAAAATTAGTTCCTGAAATCACCGATAGGTGGCGCTTCACAACTGGAACTATGATCAAAAGACACAAATAATAATAAAAATTAAAATGTTTATGCGGAATGGAATGCTTCCATGCTTCCTTTTTAATTTTTCTGCCCCTTATGGAAAATAAAAATAGTAAAGAAGCTAGAACTCCCGTTGTAACTGCAATTTCATACTGTAACCAGAAAAATTTGCATAAAGCATGGTTAGAAGCCATGTTCTGGGTATAAAAGAAGTTAAAAGGTGGGGAATGTCATTCTTATTAGTGATGGCTGTCACGCTGCCAGAACGCGCTTTGCTTGTGAAGTTGTTTTACGAGAATAAAGGAAATGCTCCAGCAGCACTTCGAGAGTTTCGCCGACTTAAGGATTTGCGTAAGGGACCATTGCTTCCATAAGCTCTCAGGAGAATGATCGCTCGATTCGAGGAAACTGGACATCTTGGAGTTCAGCCTGGTCGAGGACGCAAACCGGTTCGTTCAGATGTCGTTGAAGATGTTGCCACCGGTATTGTTGAACAGTCAATGGATAATGTTTTAGGCTGCAGTAGTGCACGTGCAGTGTCACGACACTTGGGTGTTCCCTATAGCACAGTGTGGAACGTACTCAGAAAAATGGTGCATTGTTTCCCGTACAAAATCCGCCCTAATCAACAATTGCTGGCCACAGACAGGGAGATGCGACTGACCTTTGCATTGACATTTCTTGCTAGAGTTGAAGTGGATGCATCGTGGCCGTGGCAGATTCTGTGGAGCGATGAGGCCCATTTCCACCTCAGTGGAACAGTGAACACCCATAACTGTCGCATATGGGACACGACAAACCCCCGTACCTTCCAAGAGATTCCACTCCACTCACCGAAAGTTACAGTCTGGTGTGGATTCACAGCCACATTCATCCTTGGACCGTTCTTTTTCGAAGAGGTTACTTCCAATGGCCTTGAGACATGTACCGTGACGGCCAACAGGTACAAAAGGATGCTCGAAACATTTGTTGTACCCCATTTGCAGCAGCGCCAATGCCTTGACACCATTACTTTTATGCAAGATGGAGCACCTCCACACATTGGACTCCCTGTGCAACAGTTTCTTCGCCAACATTTCACCACTGACAGAATAATCAGTCGCGCGTTTCCGACAACTTGGCCATCTCGTTCACCGGATCTTAATCCGTGTGATTTTTGGCTTTGGGGACACTTAAAAAACCTTGTTTATCGAGAACGTCTGATAACCTTGGCAGATTTGAAAGAGAGTATCAGTCTGCATGTGAGAAGCATCTCAGATGACCAGTTACGATCCGCAGTTGAACAAGCTGTCCACAGACTTCACATTTTACATCTTCAGGAAGGGAACCATATTGAGCAGCATTCCCTGCATCGATAACGTCCTTGTTTCATGTATGCTTGGTACTTTCAAATAAAATGTGTTTAAAACGTGTTTTTGTGTCTTTTCAGCATACGTCCAGTGGTACAGCGCCACCTATCGGTGATTTCTGGAACTAAATTTTTTTTCGTGAAATCCGTTTCCCCATTTTTTGAATAGTATGTCCACAAATTTTCAAGCCTTTACACTGAGTAGTTCGATATCCAGGGAGGTCAGAGTAGGGGTGTTTTATTTCTGGCCACCCGGTACATAAAATACAACAAAAATGGTTGTATAATAAATTTTGCAAAAATTCATAATAAAGTGAATTAGATTTAATTTTTATTATATAAAAAATTACACGTTAAAATGAAGATTTGTATTGACATGTATCACACATCATATACATTAAATGTATTAATAAGTATAGAATTTGAAGCCACTTTTGCTTTATAAATTTTCATGCATGTGAATTTTATTGCTGTATCTTGAATTTTAAAAAATTACTTAAGGAATTATAATATCAGCTTAAATGGATTAGAAATTTTTTCAGTAAAATTCCTTTTTGCAAATAAAAATCATTTTCTAGAATTCCTTTTTAAGGTAGCAAATTCTCTATTACAAGTTATTAATTTAATTAAAAATATATTCCTCACATAAACTAAGTATTGCAGCTGAAATAATAGCAATATTTTTCACACAGTTAATTACTAGACTGGTCAAAGTTCCTTACATTGAAAACATTAAATGCAAAAAACATCATTTAAAACATTGTTGCACATATTTTATATTTTTGTTCTTTTAAGATAAGATTCTGACGTTGTTTAACACTTCAACTAATCAACATAAACATCTAATAAAATTCACAGAAAGGAGTTAAAGAATGGTAGACGAAACAGTTTTTATTTATTTATTTTGTATTCGATATATAACCTATTTTTAGTCATTCTTTTCAAAATAAAATTATTGGGACTAATTCTCACTGTCAAAAATACTTAAGAGACTCTAAAATGTTTCATTATGCTCTTTAAGAAGAACTGATTGGGGATAAATGACTGGTGACATGATAAATGACTGGTTGCCAAATAGTTATAAACTGCAATTATATAAATTTTACTAAAAAACAGATTTGATATAGATATCTTTATTTTTTTAAATGATGTCAAATCTCAAACGAAAACTTTTACTGTAAAAACTGCATATTCTTCAAGGAATAGTAACTTCAACTATATGCAATGGCACAGCAAGCATAAATGGTGCCCAGAGAAAATATTTTTTTACACCTTTATAATGTATCACTGAAAAAGATAACATACTAATACTTTCACCTCTATAAAGCACCCTAACAATAAAGTTATGGATGTCAATCCCCCCCCCCACATGATCCACAGTCCCTGCATCACTCATTAAATTACTTATATTTATATAAAATTAATAGTAGAAAA
>JAPMOQ010043707.1:3918-35328 GCA_026543055.1 Argiope trifasciata | reverse complement strand
TTTTTATGAATGTTGAAAATATATTTTTAAATTAATGTATTTATAAAATTGCTTATTTTAGTATATGCTAAATTTTTATTTTTTTATAATATATAAAATTATTTAATTAATCTCACTAGTATGCTATATTTCTTAACTACTTGTATTTTAATTCTAATTTATTGGCTGTTTGATAAAGGTTTCGGTAATAAATGATAAAATTGTAGAATATTGTTGCAAATGAAGGTTTGGTGCATCAAAATTTAAAGAAATATGCAATAATGAGTTGTTTTATTTACAAAAATTAAGCAAAACAGTAAACTTTATTAACAAATACAATCACTTTTAAAAAACATTGTTGCAGAAATTAGTTTGTTATGTGCCATTTACAATAAATTTAAGAATTTCCGGATATTGTTAAATATATCAATGATTCTAAAACTTCAACAAATTCTAAAATGTGCACTTTAGTGTACAATTTGCTGTTATTTATTAATTAAATTTTCTGTATAATTATTAATGTTACTTTTTATATTTGTAGGCAAACTAAAGCTTTTAAACACAAGAAAGATGTTGAATCTGGTAATTTTTTTTAATTTGTTTTTTATAATTCTTGCAGAATTGATATATTATATAAATCTTTAAAATTATATTTTACTATTTAGATGATGAATTTCAACCAAAAAAGAAAAAACACCGCAGAATTTGCACTTTTGATGATTCTGATTCTGAGAGTGAATCTGAAGGTAATATTTTGATTTATTTCCAGATGGAGTTAATAATTTAATGTTCATGTTCTGATAAAAATTTATTATTTTATTATCATATTTAGCAGTATAATTAAAAAATTAATTTTTTGTTTAAATATGAATTATAATTTATTGCAATTTTCCTCTATAAATTATAATTGTTGACACATATTTGAATTATACTTAGGATTGCTTTAGTTTTTAGCTGTTGATATTACATTATTAAAATATTTACATATTTCTTTCAGTGATTTATGCATGTAAAATTATACATAATTTAAAAAAATTAAGTGATTTAATTGATAAACTAAGTCATATTCTGAGTTTAACTGTTCTGTTTTGAAAGAGTAGAAGTTAAGACAAATTATCAAACTCACAGCCTTTCTTATTTTTTAATCAATTGTATAGGCCATCTGTTATATCAAATGAATATTTATATTGCCATTTTCAACATTAAGCTATCATTTACAGCATTTAGCATCGGCTATTATTGCTTGATTTCAGATGAAATAAGTTAATTCTTATTCTGTACAGACATCATGAAACTAACTGGTGCTTGAATACTGTCTTTATGCCATCTTCAAACTTTAATCTTAACTGGATGTATTTGCTAATATAATCAATAGACTAATGTTATTTAAAAAAATGTTGGAGATTAATCCCTGGGTTTGAGCCAATACATAAATACCAGCTAATTACACTGAACATGAATAAAAAGGATATGATAATAATTAATACATAAAGGAAAGATGCTGATTTATATTTTTGTTATTCAATTTAAAAAATTTCATTGTCTTACCCTTATTAATATCTTTTAATCTGTTTATTAAGCATTATGTTTGATAATTAAGATTATATAAATGTCAGGGGAAATATATATAATTGAATATCATTGTAATGAAATATATTTATATTGCTTTATAAGTGCTTTTGCAAACTATCTGTGCATTTCATGAAACTAATTTTAATGTTACTGACATTCTCATGTATAAATCTTCAATTCTGTGAATTTTAAAATATTTCCTTCTTAAGTTTGAAAAAAAAAAATGTTTACTGTATTATATTCAATATGTATTTTTAAAAAAAATGTATGCACTAACCTCTAAAGTAATTATTATTTTGGGTGACATTGTGATTCTTGTTTGAGTTTTCATGAATAACAGTGCCTGTTTAAGAAAAGAATTGCAATTATAGTTTTTAATAAAATTTTATTTAAAAGTTTGTGATAATAATTTTTACTTTTTTATATACTAAATATATAAGAAGAAAAATTTAGTAATTGTCCAAGGATTGAACCATAAATAAATATTAATACTCCAAACTCATAGTATGTATGTCTGGTGAAGAGGAAATTTCAAAAATGTGCTCAGCTGTGATTGTAATTATAACTCAAAACTAAACACTGAACTAATTGAAAGAAGGGGGGGGGGATCTAATGCATGATCTTTATATTAAAATTTTGAATATTTTTCAATTTTTTGACAAAATTTTCTTTCAGGAAAAACATCATGTATCCTTCTTCATTGTTTTGTCAAATTTGATATTTTTTTGTTAAAATATATTATTTAATCAAGTGTGCAATGAGGGTCTTATGAGTAAGGATACTTTAAATTTTCTGAAGGATTTTCATGCTGAATGAAAATATTATGTTTATTTTAAGTAATTGAACTTTTAATAATTGGAGCATAATTTTGTGAATCATCCAGAAATTGTCTTCTATTTCAATAAATAATTATAATTGTTTATAATTTGATAATAAATGTAAAATTATTTCAGTACCCTTTTATTACATAAGATGGAAAAAAAATTAATTCCATCTAAAGTTCTTAACATTTTAAATTAAAACTTTGTGCAAAGTCATGATTGTGGAGAAAAGGTATGATAATTAAGAGGAATACATGAAAAAAAATCAAATTGCTCATGAGTATGAAAGTGGAGATCGGCAAACATTGATCTATTTAAACTCCAAAAATTTATAAACTAGAGATATGGAACAAATTTAAAAATTATATTGTTACTTGGATATACTTTTTTTAAATGAATATTTCATAAAAACCACTCTTTTTTAATAGTTATAAATGTTTCTTTTTACAATCTTAAAACTTTTTACTTTAGCAATTGTGTGTTTTGATTTGTGTGTGTGTTTATTTAGAAATTCAAGACATAGTCCAAAGGAATTTCTTGTCACCTGAAAAGCCAATGGAAGTTGAAACACCTGCTAAATCTGCTACTCCTCCAAGTGATGAAGAAGAACCCATACCTCCAACACCTCCAGTTATGTCAAATAAGGGTAAAAAGAAGGTTTGGAAGACTGTTCAGAAAACGTTCGAAGATGAGGATGGATTCTTTGGTAACTTGTTCTCAGGCATTTATATTGATTTTATATGATATATGGAAACTGCATGATTTAAGTTTAAAATTTTTTTATTAAAATTTAGCTTAAGGTGACTATCAGTCAAATTAACTGTATATTAAATCAATCAATGTCAGTCATTTTAAAAAATTTACTTTAAAACAATATCATGAGAAATGATTTATTCTTACTTTATGTGTTTGTATCTCTAGAAATGTCTAAAAATCATAAACCTATCAGTTTTGCTATGAAAATAAAGATTTTTTTAACTAATTTAAATTAATTAGTTTTTAAAAAATCCAATTATTTTCAATCTAAAGATCATTAACTGACATATCAGATCTGACAGACTACAGATTTATTTAGAAAAGACCCTGTAATAATCATAAATAATTTATTTAGCACTTTAAAATATAAATGAATAAATATTTGATTCTTCTTTAAATGTATTTGAAAATAGCTTTTGCTAACCTAACATTTTGTAATTCAGCAACTTAAAACCTTTAAAGGTATTGCTTTGAAGAATGGGTTGTTTTTGAAAAAAAAAACACAGGAAGTTTAGTGAAAAGAAAAAAACTTTTTATATAAGTAAATAAATCCGTTAATATTAATGAAAAAAATTTATCCTTTATAATGTAACTCTCCCTTTTTCAAAGATTTTAATTTTTAATTGTAAGGATCTTGGTTTAAAAAAATTTATTACTTCACAATCATTTTATCATATTGTGGTAACTGTAAGTTAAAAATCTCAATCAGCAGTAATAAATTATCAGAAGGGGAAAAAAAAAGATTATTTGTAATAGTTATTTGGAAATAAAAACTAATAATTTAAATGAATTCTAAAAATTACATGATTTATTTTTAATTAATTGATGCATATTTATCAAATTACTTGATTTAAATGAACTGGAATTTAAAGTCTAATTCACATTTCTTTTTAATTTATAGATGATTGCTTTACTATGTTTTTTTCACATTTGTATAGAATTAGATATTCAATTTATCACCTGTTTCTTTATATCATTAACTTTAATGTTTTGTATCGTTGTGCATTTTCAATAAAAATAACGTTATTTAGTATTTTTTTTAATAAAGTATCTACTAATCAATATTTAATCAAATTCTAATTCCATATTAATGTTGCACCCTAATAATGAATACAGGAAAACTATTCATTTCTATCCACTATTTAATATCTTACCACCACTTATATTATGGATCTACTATTTAATAATAAGGAATTTAAGAAAGACTATTTTTTGTATAGTATAAAAGTAGATTTAATTTTTTTTTTTTTTAATATTTTTGTTGTTATTTTCAGTAACTAAACAAGAAAAGGTGCTAGTTTCCGAAGATGATGAAGATCCAGTACCACAGAGTTCAAAAACTAAAGAAGTCAATAAATCAAATCAATTTACATACAGAAAACAAGCTTCATTGACTAGTTTTTTTAAGCAAAAATAGGTTAAAATTTTTAAATGAGTTTCTAGGAATCATGCTGATGTAAATAAAATTGTTTCTATTTTACTAAATTTCTATATGTCTATCATTAACTAAACATTATTTTGGGAAATCGTTTTTAAATTCTATAACATTAAATGTTAGTTTTAACCTCTAACGTCTGCATGTATTTAGTTTAATATATAACATTATTGACTTATATTGTGTTTTTATCAAAAAGTAGATAATATTGTTAATCAAGGCAAAAGTATTGAAATTACAAAAAGTTTAATCACCCTAAATAAGAAGATATATTTTACAAAAGTATATGTTGAATTAACATTTATTTTTAATTAACTATACTGGCATAGGTGACAATATTTTGCTTTTAAAAACATATTTTTTTAAACTGTGATAAATTTCTTTTTTGCATTTGTCTTTCTTATATTTTACCAAATTTTATGATTATTACAAGTATCTTCATATTTTTCATGCAATATTTATATAATCTTCATTAAGTAAATTCTGAATGGATTTTTTGGGAATATAGACTTTTTCATACATGATTTAAGTCATTGGGCCCATTAAAATGTATGTATAGATTTTATCATGCAAATTATTATTATTTTACTTTTAGTTGTTATGAATCCAACAATTTGGTAGAAAGAAATTAATTTTTTAACAATATCTATACTATTAGTAAAGATCTATGAATTTATTAAAATTATTTAATTAATAATATGATTGAATAAAACTATTTATATAATCTATAAGTTCTAATTATTCCTATTATCATGCTTATACATTTCCTGACAAAAATTATTATGGAATTCATTTTGAAAGTTCCTAATTTCAGTTATTTTGAAAGTCAAATAGCAAAATCTTGTCTGAAAAAGAATTTGTACCAAACATTTTAGCATTTGTATTATCTTGAAAGTAAATTATTGTAGAACAGTGCATATAAGTCAGAATCACATTTTAGAAAAATTATGTAAAAATTAATAATTTCCATTATTATTCAAATATCTATCATATATAAATGTTTTCTCTGTAAAGCATTTTTGATTTTATAAATTAACTTAAGTGCTATTGATTCATTTAATCAACAATTAGATGAAAGAGGCAAAAATTTATGAATACCAATATATGTAATTTGGACATAAATATTCAAATGATTTTTTCAGTAAGGCATTGATTTTATATATTTTTTATTTTCTTATTAATGAAATAAATATATGTAAAGGGGATATAATAATTATGGAAAAAATTAAGTTTTAAAATGTGGTGGGAAATGTTTAATGGGAAAGGTCTAAATTGAGATTTTTTTTAATTGAACAAACTAAATTGCATAATGTAAATAAATTTAAAAATGGGTATTAAATGTGATTTGACTATTTTTTTCAATAATTTACTGTGTTTCAGAATTTAATTTCTATCCACTTATCTCATGAATACAATTCTTATTAATTTAAAATCACTGGAACTCGATTAACTCAAATTCTTACTAATGAAAACTCAACGACCTTTAATTCTGGTTTCTGGTCCTTTTTGGGCTCAACAAGTGTGACATTTTCTGCATAGTTTTCCAGGTTTGGCAAATCGAATTCAACAAAATTGATCTGGATTTTATTTAAATTTTTACAACTGCAAAATGTTTTCAATACATTGTATCAAGAGTTTCTTGCACAACTTTAAATTCTATTCATCTGAAGTGATAGTTCACATTGGAAAGATCTTCAATCATTATTTTTCCTCTTACAATATAAAAACCATCCTTAAGGTTTAAAAAATCACAAAAAACCTAGATCATTTTATTGCAGGATTTATTTGGCAATCACTTGTCAAGGATGTCTATTTGCCAAATTTTGGGTCTTTGGGTGGGACGTTTATCTGGATCATAGTAATATCATATTCAATTTTTCATTACAAAAAGAGTGTTGATTGCCAAGGAAATCCGTTTCAAGATTTTGATAATTCTGCAGAATTCATTAACTTTCCTGAATAATAACAAAAGCAAAGTAAGAGGATAAAATTTAATGCATGATCTTTAAATTAAAATATCCAGTAATGTTTTTTTAATTATATATATATATATAATATATATAACAAGGAAATTATAAAATTCAGATATAAAAGTGCAACCTCTTAAATATATGGAACATTTAAATACTTAATATCTTTCCAAAACTATTAAATATTTTTATAGTTTATGAAAATTATAATTTCAATATTTAAAAAAAAGGTAAAAATAAATTTCTTTGTGAAGCAAAGGCATTGCTTGCCATTAGTTTCATTTATTATTATTATTTCATATTTTATTTATAACAAATTGGATGAAGATTTTTTTTTAATATAATTTATTATTTTTTTTTACTTTATTCTCTTTATACAATTTTCTTTTATGTTCTAACAATTATTTTACTTTAAATATATGAAGAATCAACATCAAATGATATAAACGATTGTCTGATCACCTTCAGGAAAATATATAAAAATTAACTATTATATCATACTGTTAAAAACAATTTACTGAAGTACCTTCAAATCTTGGTAAATTGAATCAGAGATATTACAATATAGATTTCATATTGCTAAGTGTAGAGTTTTCAATATTGTTACAAATGTGTAACATTACTTTCCTTCACAGTACGTTTCCTGAAAAGAGAAAGGAAGATTATTTTAAAGATAGCTCTTATAGATGCCAAATTAATGACGCTTGGCCTTGGTGAGTTTTCCAACAAAAATGAATAATTGAGAATATTCGAGTACTTTGTTGTAGTTCCATTAAAACTTGTTTGTTCTATCATAGAAACTGGAAAGAGAGAGGGAAAAAAAAGAGCAGATTGCTAACTTCACTTCTGATTTTCTTAAAAATCAGAAGTGAAGCGTGCAATAAAATCCTGGGGAATCTTCAAGATATTGTATGAAATGATATGATAATGCTTTTGCAAAAAGTCCCCATTTTTTATCTAAAGTTATTGAGATAATACATCTGTTAGGGAATTTTGGTTTTGAAATATCCAATATATGCTTTCAATTACTGCTCTTAGCAAATAGAAATCAACATTAGTTCAAAAGTGGAAAGAAAAAAAAAGCAGTAATAGACTTATCGAAGAGGGGGAGGACATGTATGCCAGAATGCCACTTCATGAAGTTAATTCTTAAAATTCTGGAATTCAACTAATGAAGATGGTGCCATTTCATGAAGTCTGAAAATCAACGCACTTAAAAATTCTAAAACTTTTAGGTTTCAAATGAAATGGTTCCAAATAATTAAATCACTACCAACAACAACATCCTCAGTCTTTATTATTACTGTTCCTCGATCATTAATATGTTTTCTGTAACATTGTACAAATAATAGTGCTTAGAAACTTGGACTCTTATCATTGCAACACATATTCTTGAGAAAATTCAATATTTCAATTTTCTCTGAAACGTTTGGCTAATTATTCCTTTTCCCTATCGGCTAGTAAAAATGATAAGAATTTTCGCAACTGATTAAATATGGCAGAAAAACCTTCAAATGCATTGCAAAATTTCAGTTCTCCAGAATATCCATTGATACTCCAGTGCCTCTTCACTTTCAACATGTCTGAAGCATTCATCAATGAATTCAGTTTCAAAAGTAATAAAATCTTAATTCCAGGCATAGTAACTCGCTTCAATTTATGCATTAGAACCATTGTTTCCTAATCACTTTATCATAGATAAAGATGATTCAAAATCGCCCAGGTTCACTTCATTTGCAAGTCCACTTCATTCATGCAGCATCCAAAAACCTTCCGATTTTATTCATCAAATAAATTTTATTTTTATTACGGAAGTTCTAGCGGCATGTCCAGTCTCAGATTATCAAACAATTTCAAAAATATTTTTAAGGAATTAAAAGAAGTAGAATTTCTCCCTCCATTCGTCAGAATTATACTGACGTCCCGTTTTAAAGCAACACTAGGGCTATTTTGTGATGGACCTCGTAATTTTGAATTTGATGTGTGAGCTGGTACACCTCTTCTCCACACCTGCGGGAAGACGTTTTGTCTGATGGATTTAGCATTCAACAGGCCCCTAACACGATGATGGCTCACGGGTCGAGACATTACCATTAGGGCACTGCGGCCCCACGAGAGACATAGAAGTAAGTTATTTCTTCAATGTCTAAGCCAAGTCTATTCTTAAACATGGTACCTTTGAATCTGTAAGTCATTAAACACGATATGCCACAGATGTCATGGTGTATTATTTCATGCAATTTCATTCACTAATAGCATGTTGTTTCATTTTGCCAAGTGCAGAAATATTCTGATCACTATTCAGAAAAACCAGCCCTCGTTCAGAAACAAAGCTGTAAGTTTACTATGGATGAGCGTAATCGCTTACAATTCTCTCAGCATGTACCACTTTTTTTTATAGCACATGTTTAGATGTGCAGTAAAAAGTAATGAGTTGTAATGAGTTTCTTTCCATTAGTAAGACAGTTCTATACTTTTTCAAAAGTGATTCAAATTTTAATAAGAAAAATAACGAACAAAATCCTATCTCTACTAATCTTACCCTTCAAATAAGTTTTCAAAGCCTTGTATTTCATACTATATGTCAAAAGTAATTTCAAATCCTTTGTATCTAATAATCGTTATGTTTCTTTATCTTTGATAGCACCAACTAGTAAGCTATCTCATTAATCATTCCACATCAAGGGCAAATAATAGCTTTTTTTTTTTTGTCAATTTAGTTCTATATAATGGAGAAAGATGATCATTTCCAAATAGAGCTCTCAAGTGCTTTGCCAATGAGTAGATCGATTGTCAAAACCGTCAACTTACCAGTTGTCATTTCTTATAGAATACCTCGATAATTTTCAAAACAAGGATTACAAGTTGATTGGGTTTCATAAAACCCATCCATCTATTGGTAAAAATTACAATTTTGGAAACAGTCCATGATATTTGTCCATTGAATATCTAAGATTTTACAACTGGCCTGAAACATGTGAATTTTAAATTTATTGAGGATTTGCATAGTTTATCCTCAAAATCAATATCTTTTCTTAGTTCTGCTCATCTTTCTTTGAATTTTGATCTTTATATCTTCAATCTCTCCTTTTGTGCCTTAGACACCTGTTTTCCCTATACATCTGCTTACATGATCTTTAATTCCTTTGACATCGTTTGTGGTGCGCATTCACCTCTTTTTTAGTTTCTTCAGTTTTTCCTGACCTTGCTCCATTCTTTTTTTCATTTCGTCAACTTTTACAGGTTTCTTCAAATAGGGTAATAAACGAATCGGATCACCATCCTCAGTCATTTTCGCTTGAGATGTGAATGAATGTAGGATTGTCTGACGTAAATGTTATGAAAATCATCAATGGGCATACGATAAATGCACTTCCACTAATTGGATAGTGAAAAAGATGCTTTATTCAATGAATATCCCATAAAACATGTAGTTTAATAACAGTACTTGTGCAAACAAAATTAAAATAACAGTAACAGCACTATCAGTAATGCTCAGCGTTTGTAACTTACCAGCTCACATTATGAACAAAACTTCATAGAAATTAATCTGCTTAAGCATTTTAAGTATATATAGCTTACCAAAAGGGCATGACATAGCATAGAATTATTGATATCGGCTCCTAAGAGAAATTGGGACATAATTATTTACAAAAAATCTTTTAATCATATTCATTAAAGATCTTTATAAATCTATTTTCTAGCATAAAACTAGTACAGAAAGAAATTAACAAAACACATTTCTATGAATATCTTTCAACTTTTTTCAAGCAAAACTGAAGCAGAAATATATAATACATAAACCGCCAGTTTTGTAGTGAAATGTTTACTTATTTTTTTCCTTTTAATCATCTATTACACTCTCAAACCATTTATAATAATAAAATGTCGATCTATAAAAATTTTATTTAATAATGATTAAATTGATAATTAATTATATTCAATACCCACTAAATTTCTGAAATATTTTTCCATTAATTCACAATTGAGATTAAATTTGCATGTAATTAAAATATTTTGAAAAAAAATATATAGTTTTATTATAGCTAGGATGAAAATATTAAGTGAAACATGAATCAACAAATATGATATATATATATATTGCAATTTAAGTTTGCAAAATTTTATTCTGTAAAATATACAAAGAAATAATTGTATATATGATCCAAAAAAATGTACATGCATGCATAAATTAAGCAGAACTGAAGATCATTTAAATAACCACACACTGAAGAAAAAAATGCAATATGCATAACTGCTATTTGTGTATAAGTTACAATTAAGTGATATTTTTCTTAAAATATTAAATATTTTCACATATATATTTATAGTTGCTTAAACTTTCTATACATATTTTACAGACATATATTAAGAACATAAGTTTTGAGCAATAACATATGTACATTTAAAAACATTGATATTGTCAATGAATGGATCATCAGTTTTAAAACAGGATTTATACTCGAAATCTTGATGATCACCACCCTTCAGATCTCAGACTGAAAAATACAAGTTAAAAAGCACAGAATCTTAACTATAATTTTTTTAATATCAAAAGCTGAAGACTTAGCAGTTCCTAACACAACAGTCAGTTCCAATTAGCAAGCACAGCTGTCCGATCTAGGTGTCTGTTCATTTGTGAGCTTAATTTGGTCAGGAAATTCATTATACAGTTCTACTTCTGTCTCTTGTGCTAGTGCATTTTTTGCTACACACTGGAAGGCTTGCTCCACATTAATAGCTTCTTTAGCTGAGGTTTCAAAGTAAGGAATATTATTCTTGCTCTGACACCAAGCTAATGCACGCTTTGTAGTAATCTGTAAAAAAAGCATTTATAATTTTAATTTAGGATTAAATAATGAGACCAGCAAAATAATAGAAACTTTAAAAAAAATCTTCTCAAATTTCTTTAACAGTCTCCTCGTTAAATCTTTCAATATTGTCAACAAAAATAATAAACCATATTAATATATCTTAATTTACTAAATAATTTCACAGAATCAATCTCATTTTTATTTATCCTTAATGTTTTATTTGCAAATTTTCACTACCTTTACAATTATAGTTTGAACCACAGAAATTATAAATATATATATTCCCCTTTTATCTCAAAAAAATAGGAAAATTTTGAGTTTTGTTATGTATATCTGTTTGCAAGGTTTGATTTAAAAAAAAAAGAGTTGATAATATTCTGCTCAGCAGAGTATAACCTATTAAAGAATTTAAATGTATGCATTTTAAGCAATGAAATAATTTTGTTAAAAATCAAATTTACTGAAGACCAAAAGAAACTGTCAGGAATATAAATTTTTAAATAAAATGCTTTGCAAACTTACAGCTCGGTTTTCAAGATCAATTTTGTTGCCAATAACAATGAAGGGAAAATTATCAGGATCTCGAGGCCCAGCTTGAATCAAGAATTCATCTCTCCAACCATCTAAAGACTTAAAAGTATTCGGTGCTGTAACATCGTAAACTAGCACTGCACAATCAGCACCTCGATAGAAGGCTAATCCAAGTGACTGAAATCTTTCTTGTCCAGCTGTATCCCAAATCTGAAAAACGCCATTAAAATCTGTTGTCTTATATGAAAAAAAAAAAGAATTTAAATAATAAACTATGCAGAAATAATTAAAGATAAATAATATGTAATGAGTAAATATCAAATAGAATGTAAGGTTATGAATATAACTGAAAACAGATTTTCTCTATTCATGACAGAGAGTATTATTACAATAAATACTGTAAAAAAAGATAAATCTTTTGATCTGATTCACAAAAGTAGATCATCTTGAAGCCATTTGAGAATTATTTTAGAGATAATTTGATTAGTGACAGATGGTAATTTTAACATTTGAAACAGCTCTTTATTCTCCAGTTTTCAACATCACACTAATGAGAATAATAATTAAAATCAAATTTTCTAAAAAATACTATACTTAAAAGGTATGATAAGATGTCAATATGATTAAGTTTCAAACTTAAACTAATATAACTATAAAACTGACTAAGTAGAAATATTGCTAATAGCTTAAATTATTATCCATATTTAATGTATAAAAAAACTAACATAAAATTCCATGTAACAGTGTATTTATAACTAATTAATACTATTTGAATATGCTTATTTTTTTTTAAAAGAAATTATTAGAATATTAAAGAAATCTTTCTGTAATCCACGACTTAAAGAAATATTAAGCAATTTAAGAATTCTTAACTTTAACTAATTTAAACTTGCATTTTTACAGAGTATGACTGCTTTCATTTTTAAAATAAGGTACTGAAAATGAATTGAGAATTTTTTTAACCTTTTCTTTATACTTATTATATATATATATATATATATACACAAGGGTAATGTATACATATAAACCTTGATTTTTTTTTAATTACAGAAGTAAATTCTTTTTATGACAATTTTACCATTAATCCAGTTACATGTTATTACCATAAAATAAAACTGTTTATGCTCATTTTATCAATAGTTAGCCATGGCATTAGAAATTATTTTCCTCTTCCCCAAAAAGTTAGCTAAAAATATACGACTGTTCAAGAATTCAACAAGAGAAGTAGAAGAAATGCAAATAAATATTGATTAAAACAAAGTAATGATTTAAAATTATTTCACAGCAAAATATTTCTAATTTTAAGAAAAATGAACATAAACTCACACACATTCTGCATTGCAATCAAACATAACACTACAATCTAAATTATTTACAAAATTATCCTGAAAAATATGAGTAAAGACAGATATGGATACTTCATACACAAAGCATTAAAAATAAAAGAATTATAGGTCAGTTTGGAAAACACTAATGCACTTTTAAGTATTATTTATAGCATAATTTCAGGTCCGTGTTTTTTTACATTATAAATTTTAAAATCGACTTTATAACTAGAATAAATTCAACTTTAAATTTTAATAACTTTAAATTTTTTAAAGACATTTTACATTATGTGGTCCAGCTCAAATTCCATTTTTTCATCAACTGTTTTTAAGGAATACAGCATTTTTTTTTTTAATTTTATAAAAGTTCAATATTAAATTTCCAGGCACAAAATTTTATATATCAAAATTTTAAATCAGCAGATCTCCTAGACACAAATTTTAAAAATTTATGACATCAATGAATAATAAAGGATTTTTTGATGCTTAACAAGTCAAGCCTTTTATTAAACGTGAAATAAATGTTTCAGAGTGCAATTTAGAACAATTTTTTTACAAAAATTGTAAGTAGAATTTTTTTTTAACCTTAATTCTTGCTTTTTCAATGATAACTTCCAAAAATATAAAGCATAAGAATTATTTTTACATTTTAAAATTAAAATATATATTTCTTTAATAAAATTTTTTATCTAAATTTTTATTTTTTAATCAATTTTTCTAAAAATATTTTACACTATATATTTCCATATTAAAATAAAATTTAAATCATTTACATTGTTGCTTCAAGCATTTCATGTTGGTTTTCAAAAAAACCTTTGATACATTTTTTTAAATTTATTATGCTTACAATTTAGTACTAATTCATATCTAAACAATAATTTTTTAATAAAATCAATTTAACTTTAAGTAATTTTACATTTTAATTTAATTGGATACATAAAAATACATTGTTCTTTTGAAAACAAACTGCTTTCTTGATTTAGAGCATGGAATTTTTGAGAGATGAGATGACAGAAAATTATAGAAATGAATTATTTAATGAATAGAATTGTATCAAGCTTTAAAAATGATAAATGTTGCATCTCTATCAAATCTGAAATTGGTTGAACTAGAAATATTTATTTGAAAAATCCATTCATATATTTTTTTTTAATTAACTGAAAATTTTCAACAAACCAATTGATTACTAAAGAGGGCTAGTATTGATTAAATCAATTTGAATATTTAAAAAAAAATTGTCATTTCTTGATATTAACATTCTAAGACTATTCTTTATCTGCCACTGAAAAGTTCGAAGAATGGGTATACTAATTACTTATTTTTTAAATTATATCACACATTTTTACTGATAATTTAGTACCAATATTTCCTTAGCACAATTACATATATGTATTATATTTTAAAAATAGAGTGCAGGAAGCTATTTGAATTTTCATATTCTTCTGATAGATTTAATTGTCTGATATAAAATAAAGAGAAGCAAAAAGAAATGGCCTAAATGAAATAAAATATCAGAGATGCATAAATTTAGCTGAATTCATTTGAGAGCAGAAAATTTCCACAAAAAGGACCATAGCTAAAGCATTAGTGAATATAAGTTATAGAAGCACATTGAAGTAGCAGTGGAAAGATTAAAAAATAATAATAAGCACTAATTTTTTGTGTGTGGTTGATGGCTTTGACATCTGTTGGATTGCATCTTATATATAATGCTAGATTATAGATATTGAGTTATAGAGTTTTCAATGCAGCAATAATTGATATTACTATTATTATTCAATTTATTATTAACTTGCAAAATTAAAGCAGCAATTTTAAGGTCCTTTTCAGCTATTGTTACTGGATAAAGGAGGAAAATACAATGAAAGATTTGCTAATAGGAATGCCACAGGTAAAAGATGGTAAAATACAAGATTAGTATCATTTAAACAATTAAGAAACATGATTTATTTTCTATTTCTAAATATCATAGCATGATAATATTTGAAGCTCAATTCATCTACCTTTATTTTAAAAATTTATTCCTATTTGGCACACAAAAATATGCTTGCCATCATCACAAAGTGTATTAATATAAATTAAGTAGTGATAAAAAAAATTTAATGCTACAGCAGGAAAACACTAAAATCCAGTTTAATTTTTCAGCAATTAAAATTTAAAAAAATCTTTTTGAGGTGTATAATTTTAATCTCCAATGCGTATATACCATATGCTGGTAGCAGTAAGTCAAATACTCTGATCTGTAGAGTGCTGTATTGTTAATCATTATTAACAATACAGATTAATCATCTTTTGCAACTAGCTAATTTATAAGGGTTATTAATTGCAAAAATCATCAACTAAATAATTTGTGAACAAAGTGACCCCTTGGTCTTCTAAGTTTAATAGATATATAACTAATATTATTTTAGAAATTTTGCATAATTCAGTTCACTGAGCTATATATTCAATTTATTGTCAGTCAATACTTTATATCATAGAAAAGAGCAGTAGTATTAAGAAAATTAACAGTGAAAAAGTTTTTTAAATATTACTAAATTATGTAATTAAACCATTACTGCAAATGTAACAAAATTTCAAGAATTTTATTTAAAGCATTATACTGAAACCTATTCAACTTTTAAAAAGAAACAAAATTTTATATCATCATCAAAGGAAAAACAGTAGAATGATATATTAGTAGAGACAATGAAAATAACTCAAGTTTCACTGAAGTAATGAAACACATTTCAAAATATATTTTAAAATTTAATAGAGAAATACTTAACTTCAATGAAAAAATAACCTTTTGAATTTTCAGAAGATATAAAAAAAATTTTTATAGAGTAACATTTTTGGAAGTCACTACTGTTTTCAGATTTATTAAATGAAACAGGCTGATGAGAAATCTATCTTATCGTGAATACATGAACGTGATACCTCAAAACAAAAGCAACTAGATAAGTTCAATTTATCATGCAATTTATCAAAATGTAGAATTGTATTCTGTTTTTTAATACAATTTGTAAATGTAACGAGTTTCAGTGAGTCTATTTGTGAGTGTTTGATTAATCATTTAAAATCACCTAAGACACACACAAAAAAAAAAGATAAAAGAAATTTGGTTCTTTTTTCTTTGGCATCATTATTAAAACTCTGTATTGAATTTTTAATCCAATTTAAAAGAATAGTATGATGTACCAATTCATACTTAATTCATTCAACTGTACAAAGAAATACTGTAATTGCTGAATAGAATAAGCATATGCATAGGAGAAAGTAAGAGGTACACACAACCACTGATATTTACCTTGATTGTAAATCCTTAGATAGTTTTTAATAATAATAATAATAATAATAAAGTATTGATAAAAATTGCTTCCAATTTGGACCATGCAACTTTTAAGCTTAATACTGCACCAAAATGTGCAATTTAACTAGTTTTGCTCCCTCTATCGGTAAAAAATCGGAGTTAAGTAATGTAGGATCTTTTATTTAATATGAGTAAATAACAGGCTGTGACTTTAAGGCATAACTATGAATGTTACACTTTTAAATATTCAAAAATAATTTATTGTCTTTGCACCATTGAAGTATTTATCTGCCTTTTTTGCATTAGAATGTCTTTAAAACCATGTAATTAAAAATCATGCAGCACTTTGCTCAAGATTAATCAAAAGCTGTCTCATTTACCCACACAGTTTTATCCTCTAAAGAAGAATTCTCATTAGCATATCGACAAAAAAAATGCTTCAAAATACTCTAAAATAAATACTTAAGTCTTTGAAATTCCTACTTTTTAAAGATTTTATAAATATATTACTTTATTTTAGAAATATATATTCTTTGATAAACTACTGAAAAAATATCTAGCAGTGTTAAAGACTTTTACAATGTATCATTCTCTTAATGCTCCTAACATAATTATTCAAAAATTTAATTCAAAACATTTTGCTATGTATTTCATCTACAAAAAGATATAATTACTAATAACTAACTAAATATTAAAACCTTCTCGAATAGAATTTTTTTAATGTTTTTATTGGTTTGATATAAATCTGAAAATAGAAACAATATAACAGTATACTTTATTATATTCCTTGAAATTTAGGCAGCTTTAAAATGCAAAATTCAGTTGCATCTGCTTACTTTGAGAGAAGAAAAATAATTAGAGGTAGAGATAACATAAAAAATATAAATTTGCATTATAAAAATAGTTGAACTAAGAATAAGAAATATATTAACTATATATCGAGGGCAATTTTTCAAATATATCCCTTCCAAGCTCCCAATACTTTAATGCTATGTTTTAACTGAAGTGAATATAAACTATATAATGAAAAATAATTCAATGGAACTTCGTCAATTCAGTGGAAAATGTTTTAACATTTTGATCAAATAAGCTATATCAAAGAAATACTATTGGAGCCAAATAAAATTTAAATCTAAGTCCACAAAGAGTATTATCAAACACACAATAAGGGGAAAATTCCTTTTTTTTTTTTAAACAAGCTCTTTTTTCCCCCTGATGCCAAAACCATCACAATGCCTTATACCTAAAATAATGCACCTCCTACATGTCCTCCTACATCACAATACTTCCTACATGATTTTCCATGCAAAACGAACTTGCATTCTTCCTTACCCTTCGTTGAAATATGTGCAGCACACTTTTAAGACATCTTGGGGCTACATCGAAATGTGTGTAGAACTCTTAGAGGATTAAGCTATTAATCTAATGCTACTATATTTTTATATATTTATGTGCATATATCAACTTTCAATTAAATGTTTACATATAATTTTAAAAACGCATCAATATTTTAGTATTAGAGTTTTACACACTTTATAGAAGAAATAAGAAAATGATGTTACTGTATTAGACAATGTACAAATAAATAATACAGCTACATAACACAGCTATGTTTGCAAGCAAATATGAAAATGTGACTTATCTACCTATGAAAATTCAAATGTAGTAATCAAAATACATGAAAGATTACTAAAATAAGATAGCTTAAATATCTGTTATAATTTGGATACTTAATCTTATTAAAGAAACCATGAATATGAAATTAATATATGAATTATGAACATGAAAAGACTCAAATGAAAAAATCAACCAATATTCTTGATGAACTAGCTAATCACCCAATTTAGCTAAATAGTAGTGATAAAATTACCTGCATTGTGACAAGTCTATCATCTACTCCTATTTCCTTAGTAAGGAAATCAGCTCCAATAGTTGCCTTGTATTGATTGGTAAATCTTTTATTTACATACTGATTCATTAGTGATGTTTTCCCTACTCTAAAAATAAACAATATTTCTATATATTTCAAGAAATGCATTTAAAAATTGAATTTTCATTGTAAATGATAAGCAAATTAAACTATATTTCAAACTGACATACCCACTATCTCCTAGTATGATCACTTTCAATAAAGCCTTTTTTCTTGCAGCCATGTTTTAAAACTGTACAAAGAGAGAAGTAATAACTAAGATAAAAATGCAATTATCAGAAAAACTAAAAATTAATAATAAGAAAATAAAACACTTTCATAAAAAACTTAGAGAAATCAGTATGAAAGTGAAAAACAAAAGTACAGATTAAATAGTAATTAAAACACTTATTCAAATATCTTTATGTTGGTAAATATTATTCAAATATAGGAAATAATTATAGAGCTCTTTGAAACCACACACTTTTTCTGACTTAAGAAAAGATGTGAATCTAATACTTTACATTATCTCTTTAAGTTTTATAATAAGTAATTTTCAGTCAAAATTATTTTAATCATCTTGAACATATTATAAAATAAGCTATAGCAAAAAGAAACTATTTAAAATTTCTTTAAAAAAAGTTAGTTATTACACAATTAGCAATTACAAAAATCATGAAAATGACATAAGTCCAGTTCTAGTTTTCACACACACAAAAAAAAAAACCCTTAAAAATATATTCATACATTTCAAATTTATAATATTTTTCAAGAATTAAAGCAATAATTATTGAGTCTTTAAAACAGAGAAATAAATCTAACTTTTCCTCTAAGACCATACATTAATTTAATCTTCTAATATTTGAAAAAAAAATTTATTTATTGAAATTTTATTGAAAAAATTTTTAAAAAATGTTGTCTTTTTGAAACTGAATGAATTGTAATTTTATGAATTACAAATATATCAAATAATGAAAGCGATACTTTAGAAAAATTTCATTCCTTCACTAAGCATTTAAAATTAGATTAAAAATTTATTAAAAATTAGATAATGAATACGATTTGAATGTATTTTTAAAGGTGTTTATAAACTGAAAGAAAAATATTCCCTAACGTAAGATAGCTGAAATGCATAAAATTTTATAATATAATAACAATAGAGGAAAATAAAATTCTATTTCAACGAAATATTTCCTGTCCTAGGCACATTGTTAAATATGCAAAACAATAAATGAAATTCATTAATATTTAAAATAAAACATTACACCTCGTTTTCTGTAATTTTACTTACAATTAAAAAGGATTAAAATTCAAACTTCACTCTTCACGAATTTCTACGCACAATTAAGTTACTACGTTAGCAATCAAAAGCATGTAATCTATAATATGTAAATACATTTCAAGAAGACAGAGCAGCGCAGTAAACAACACATGACCATGATGAACATCATGTGACATATGGTTACAATTTTTTTTTTTAAACATGATTATTTCTCAACATACATTTAGTTTTATATGACCTTATGTTTCAATTATAGTCACTTATACTTACATCAATTTGATAAGCAGATTTCTATCCCAAATGAATTTATCTACAGAAAGCGTTTCCAAAAAGGCATAAACGATTACTTGGACAAGCCGATAATTTCTTTTCTCCAAATGCTGCTCATGTATGTCAATTTAATCTAAACAAAGCATTACACGCCAAATGTAGCAACCCTGAAAATGCAATGACTATCTGAGGCAAGCATTACTGAAATTCAAATAGCACAAAATATCCGCACATAAACAATAATGTATTCGATTAGTTTTTATATTAAAAAGAAACAAATTCAATAATTTTTAGACATTAAAAATAGTAATATCTTTAAAAATATAAGTTTTGTCTGAAGGTATTTTTTTAGAGATAGTGGAATTCTCCATAAGTACAAGTCAAAAACGGTGTGAAATTCTTATAATAATAATTTTTAAAAATCAGATTTTACACAAATCATGATTAATTACTGCATTATAATTATTAATATGCTCATAGTTTCTTTCTCTTTTAATACTATCTAAATGGTTGGTCGTAAAACAAGTTTAAACAATTTTCGAAACCGTTATTTTCTTTGAGAAAATGCTGTGATTTAAAAATCATATTTTCTTTTAAAGGATTATTTTTCTTTTTTCAGATTACTAAGAAATTCTGAGAATAGTTTGAGGTAAAACCGGCTTAGAAAATTTTAATCGTATTTTCAGCATTGAAATCAAATGAAAAGAAGAGAAAATGAAATTGTATTGGATGGGGTAGCGTTAGCTGGAGGATGCATTGAGGATTTAGCCAAGTTCCTTTTAACGCCTCTAGATAGCGCTAGCTGTCTACAGTCATCTGTAGGTGCTAACAGGAACTATCTCAAATCGATAAGAGGGGTTATAAGATTTGGCAAATAAGCATGTTTGTGGCGAATTATTCCAATCTTTTCTATTGCCTTTTGTTGTTAAGTATTTATTTACCGATTTTGTTCACCATTTTATTCTTTTATAATTTTGAATCATCAAACTGTTTTGTTTATTTTACTCTTTCTGAAATTTTATTCGTTGCTTTTACAATGGCACAGAAATTTATCTGATAATTTTTTATTTGAAATTGAATTTAATGTAAATAAACCTTTTATTACTATTAAAATGTGTTTATAGAGAAATTTTTTAAGTAATTTGCTAAAAATTATTATTTTATTAAATAACTTATTAAAAACATTAATGTTTTTATTTATCATTTTAAATTTATTTTTATATTGTATAATTATTTTTCATTTGAAAGAATACGTCTCCAAACGTTGGAAATAATAGGAAATATTTTGATACAAAATTTTTACAAATAAATGCTTTTATGTTATTGCGATTCGAAGTAACATTTGGTTGCAAGGATTTTCCATATAATATATGTATAAATATTTTACTATATACTAATTCTTTTCTAATAAAAGAGACAGTATGTATGTGTCTGCAGAGGAAAATAAATATGCTTTGGAACTTGGAAGAGTGTAAAGTTTGGTAGAGCAATTTCTAATTTTGATTATTTAGAAACAACGGGAAAAGTTTGATGTTTTTCTACAATAACTTTCGAAAATGTTTTCCTATTAAAAAAGATTTTAATGCGTCTTTCGAGGTAGATTGTTGGACTTGAGAAGTTCCATATTTAGGTGACAGCTATTTCTTGGATAGCGATATTAAGAAGTGCTGTCTCAAAAATTAAATTAAAATTTTAGTTAAAAAAATTAACAAAATTCAAGCATTTTCTTTAATAATTTCGAATAATATCATTAACCAAAAACAAGTTTGCATCCTTTTAAAATATAAAAAAATTAGTTTTTTAGCTAACTTTTTTGAAGTTCCATTCAATATTTTTCTCATTTGATCTTAATATTTTTAAAAATACTTTTAGGCACATTTTTCAAAAATATTTTCCATTGGTTTAGTAAACTATACTTCTATATGAGTATATTTCAGTGATATTAAATACAATTTTATGTGCATATTATTGTTATTTTAATTTTTTTTAAATATAAAACCAAACAATTAAAATTACAACCATGGCTTACTATAAAACTAATCAACTTTATCTACTTTACTACTAGCAAATCTACTTTATTATTTTCATTTCTATTATTCATGTTTTATTTATTTCATTTATTTTAAGTTATCATAAAATTAAAAATTAGATATTAAAAAAAACTAGAACATCATCGGTGTTTTTTGGGGGGTTTTTTTCTAATAAAATGCAGTTTATGTTCCTATTTTTACCAGGTTTTTTTTTTGGGGGGGGGCGTTTTTTTAGCATTGAATAAAAAGTAATTTTAAAAATTGACTTTTTGTTAATTTTACTACATTCGTTTCTTAGCTCAATCATTTAATAGTATTTCTATCAACTAAAAGATAATTCTTTCCAAAGGTTATGTTGATTATTTATATATTAGTTTGCTTAAACGGTAATTCTCATAAAAAGCTAAAAAAGAGTATTTCTCATAATTATTCACAACTTGTTCTTTTCCTGCAATTAATGTATTAATTGAACAAAAATTAAATTGATTGCAAATATATAATTAATTTATATAATTAAAGTAATATTAAATGCATGATGGACAAATCAGCTGGTCACCAAAAACGGATGGTACATCACTAATTATTTTGATTTCGCTTTCAAGTCTACGTCTAATGATAATCATCCTTATAATGTAAATGTTTTTACAATGTGAAACTAAATAGTGCATATCAGAGAGAAAAGCGTTGTTATTATATTAAATTGTTTTAGCTAACATTAGAGCTCGTGTTTCTCTTTGGGCTGTAGCCTTGTCATGCATGAAGTACCTTCTTAGTTATGCTCCGGCTCCACTTAAAATCTAAAATAAATCAAGTTTATATTTCTAAATGCTTTTCTTCGTTTTTATATAAGTTTTTAATAAAAAGACAATTTATAGCATAATGTCTTTTGTAAAAATGTCAGAATAAATACAGATATGTGATAGTCAATTTAATTATAAAAAATTTTAGTTTAAAAATTGAAGAATTGAAGACCGATATAATATATATATATATATATCCTTTCCAAGATGTGAATTCGTATCACCGTTTAATTTGAAACTAAATATTTCAACTAAAAAAAAAAAAAAAAAAAAAAAAATGTTGGTGAGTGAAGAGTGGGGCAGGGAAGGGTCAATGAGTAAGATAAGATAAGATAACCAGATAGATTACAAACTTGTCTGCCCACTGGGTTAGTTGGAACTCTGCGGCTGGGAAGGAGGGGAAGTGAAAAATTTTTGATTCTTTTTCGGGCTCTCTCTCATGTGAATCTGATATTTTTTTTAAGTAATCTTTTGAAGGATAGCGATAAATTTTTGAGAAGGCATACTAAGAGTAATTAGCAGCTCGGAGGCTTAATACAATTTCATGCGTTTTGATACTATCTGAATATTTTCCACTTGTTTTTTATGAAGCATGAACTGCTTTTCAATGAGTTTATTCAAAAATATATGATAAAAATCCAAGACGAATGATATTTCTTTTCATAGAAATACTGTATCCACTTTGAAACAATAATTTAGATTCTAGTAAATGCATTACTTTACATAAATACAACGAGTTTCACTAAACAAAAGAGTTTTGGTTTCATTAGTTTTATTTCTTCTTGATTCGTTTGTATAATTCAGCAAGTTCAAACACTGAAATGTATTCTATTTACATATAGGAACTTAAAAAAAAGATTTTTTCTTAAGTATGAAGTACAATTAAATGATGTTAAATGTATTGAAACGATTTATCAAATGGGAATAGTTATAAAAATAATTCTTGAAATGACGTAAGTAGTAAGAAACGCTTCCAACTATGAATGATTGTTTCCCATGCTATACCAGTTTAAAAAATAATTCCGGAGTAAAACGCCTTTACAAATACATCACTGTAGATTGAACGCTTTTAAATCATTTTGTGTTTATCATCATAGATTTAATATTAATGTTGTTACATTTTATTTTAAATCTGAACTCTGAAAAAGATAAATTATTTGTTCATTATATGACTTTGTATTTTGTATATGAAATATTGTAAATACACGTTGTATAAAATAAGCAGCTTACTTAATCAGAAGTATATTAGTATTTTGTTAACTGATCATTTTTATCAGCAAAAATTTCTAGGTCATATTAGCTGAATTCAAATTTAATTTTCTTCTCGTTGCATTATTTATTAAACCATTATCCTAATCTACGGTTAAAATATAAAACAGAATTTTTAAAAAATATTTACACTAATATCTATAGTAATAAATTTACATTAATATATATGTAGTATATATTCTTCAGAAACTTTAATTTTTTAAATATCGTACTTATATGTAAAATAAGTCACTAACAATAGTGTTGGTAATACACTGTTCAACAATATGCACCTACACCTTTATTGAAATTTTTACCGATACGGTATACGTTTTTTTTTAAACCATATTTTAAACAAAGTAATTATTTCTAATTTCAGAAGCCCTTTTAATTAATGACCATTTCAAACCTTCCAGGGTCCCCGAGAAAATGCAAATCTCGTCCTTTTTCCTCCAAATTTGTATTTTTATTCAGAAATTTTAAGTTGTAAATTTTGAATTGATTATGATTGAATAAATTTGACTGCAGGATCCTCTGTCATTAAATGAAAATATAAAACTAAATACCTTTCTACAACTACAAAAAAAATATCAAAAGCTGAGGGACTCCTTGACAACTGCCAACTTTACCTATTTAAAAATCTTGTATTTCCTCCCCCTCCTCGATTAGAATTATTTAAATAATCTCTTTGACTATTGACACTACAGCTCTTGTATAGAAGATTCAAATCGCTTGGAAATTTATTATATCTATAAGAAATGGTTTTAAGAGTTATGTTTGGATGTGCCCACTGATTCGGACGTTCTCAAGCATTTTTTTTTTTTTTTTCTCACAATGAGCTCAGAATTTGTAGAAGCCTAGTCGAGATTAATATTAGATTTCAAGAAAAAATGAATTTAGAACATTAGTTTCTCTATTAGAAGAAATGGTCAGACTTCTGTTATTACATTGCAGGAGAAACTCTTGTTGTAACATTAAAGAACATTTTATAACGATGTTTTATTTCTTCATAACTACATAAGTGAACATTCGTTTCTATTTCTGTAATGTAAAAAATATTATAATCATATTTTCCAAAAAGTAATTTCTCACAAAATGAAAGTAGAATCTAACCTGCAAGAGCACGTTGAGAGAGTACCAGTGATTGCCGTTATTTTGACAAAAACTGAATAATTAAATTAACTAGTACCAAATTAAACCGAGAAAAGTCTGATGTTCAGCACGTGTTTAAAAAGAAACATAATGTTATGGAACAAATATAAAATGTGATTTTTTTCCATATAATTTTATGACAGCTTATTGCGAATCAGAGAGATGTATAGTGCAATGAACAAATAATCTCAAGGCTTCTACAATGATACGAGTTATGTGACTATCGAAGTTTAAGTATATTTGGCTGAGAAGTTATAAAGAGAGCAAAACTCATAAGTATTTAATTAAAAATTTTAGGACGCATTGCTCCTGGCGAACCAGCTGGTAGCCAAAGGCGGCTGGTACTAAATATGATTAACTCGAAGAAATGCTTTCCCATATCTTCTGATGCAAATAAACAACAACAAAATACAATTTGGAGATAAGGGATATAAAATACATCATAGAAATTATCATAATATTCTTTGTCAATCATTTGTAATATGCTACATGAGGAAAATAGATTCAGTTTAATCAATTTTACTTTTAAGAAACATGCTTTAAAAACATCAGTTGAAAATAGATATTCACAGAATAATGTGAAAGCCAAATAGTTTATAAATTATTTATGTAAATAAACAACGGACTTATTAACCTTTTTTTAAAATTTGACATTAAAAAAATTCTATAAAAATTTATTCATTTGCCTGTATAAAATGAAGGCATTTTCTTTTCTTTCTTTCTTTTTTTTTAACGAAATAAGACCATGAATTCACTGAAATTTCCGCTCTCCAGGCATGGGTTAAAGCGTAATTATCAAGTTTGGTATGGGAAAAATGTTGATTATATCATAAAAGAAAATCATTGTACATCAATCATTCTCCCATAAGAATGAAAGATACAGATCCCCTACAGCTATTCTGTTTACCAAATTTTCTTCTAAAAGGTAATTAAATTCCATTAATCCTATAACTCTAGCACATATGCTGATAGTTAAGAGAGCATCTGCCATAGACCACCTGTTGCTTTTGCTGCCGTAGGCAAATTGGGGTTGCTTTTCAAAAGCAGCAATAAGTATTTGGAAGTGGAGGAATCAATTACAGAACTGTCATACGAATCTGATTTTATATCTCTTGATGCTCATAAAAGCACCTATTACTTCCCTATCTAAGAAATACTTTTCTACAAATAAGTTTTCTTTGCGAAACTAAATCCAAGTGATTTTATTTTGATGGTTAAAATGCTAAAGGAGAAAAGGAAAATATCAAAATATTGTTTATTAAGTATTATTTGATATAAAAAGACACTCTTTACTTTTAGATAGAATAGTAAATGTTGTTGTCGTGTTCGTGTTTTTCACGCAAAGGGGGCGCAGTAGCTTCTGAGGGTAAAGACCCCTGAGCACCCAGAGGGTAGAAGTCTGACTTCTAGCTCACACACCCGACACAACCCTATTTAGGGGGTGGTCGAATTTATTCATACACTCATTCATCCATCAGCAAGTCGGAATTTAGATCCAAATCAGAGACCGACTCATCCCTGATTCAGTACCCCCAGAGGTATCGTTTTGTTATGGGAACTTGGAGGACTTTGCAGTCTCGACATATTTAACGTGCCCCAACTGCCATTAGCCAACACGGCGGTCTTTGGCCGAGACGAGGACAGAACCCGCGACCTTTCGGTTACGAGACTGACGCTCTACCAACCAGGCTACCGTGGCCTAGAATAGTAAATGAATAAAAATTTTGCAAGATGATACATTCCAAATAGCTTTTTTTTAAATCTTTTGTGAAGGATATCAAATCAAAAGAATAAAATAATGTCAACATACATATTTGCAATCGTAATTTCAATCTTACTGAAGAATTATATAGTTGATCATGTATTTATTCATACTTTAACATGAGTAATAATTAAGGCTGTAAACTCTAGAAATTGAAAATGTATCATACATACTTTAAAGGTTGAAAGCGTGAGCTTTGATGCAATACATGAAAATTTCCAATCACAATTTTAGCTGAACAAAATGTTGACGTTTTCCTTTTATAATTCCCAAAATACATTACTAGACAAAAATGATATTAACACTATTTTCCAAACTTAATAACAAAATCATTTTATTGATATTAACTTCTTTATCGTACTGTTGACTTTTTAATATTAATAAATTAAAAAAATTTTGATTGAAAAAAATATTTCTACAATAATTTTTATTACTGTAGTGAAATTCGTTAAATTCTTAATACCAATCTGCATCAAAATTGAGCTAAGGTAAGGAAGTTAGGCGTAGGTGTTGGCGGAATTGTGCCAATACGTGGGTTGAAATCCGCCAAGCATCGAGCCTGCGATGCTCGGGTTATGAAATCCAGTAACTTATCCACTATACAAAAATGACCACTAATGTTTAATGGTAATTACTGGTTTTTATTAAAATGTCACCACAGAAGAATTTATTCTTTTGCCATTAACTTAAACTTGTTTTTTCTGCTAATCAACATTATACGTTTATTTCCATGTAACATAGAAATTACATAAATAAATTATAGCATTAATAAAAAGGGATAAAAATTCTTGAAAGGGCAAATAAATAAATAAAAAAGAAAGAAAGGAAACATTATGATTGCAGTAATAGCTTAAAAAGTCTTTTAAAAACGAGGATAACAATTCTTTATAAGAATTATTTTTCTTCGTGAGTGTAGTTTTCTAAAAAAATGCTGTAATGAAGTTTAAGTGTGAATTGATGAATGATGGCATTTAATTTTAAGGGTAAATATCCAGAATGCGTATTTACATTCCAATTAAATATATTCATATAAAAAAACTATATGATCTAATATGCTAATGTTACAGTAAAAGTACAAATATAAAAAAAGAATATATATATATATATATATATATATATATATATATATATATATAAATTTTTAAAAAATATTAAAACTAACAATAACCCATACATTTTAAGTATGCAATTTAAATATCAGCTCTTTTTAATTACAATGAACAATACTGAGAGAGACGATTTATTAAAGAGTAATTTTAACTGAATTAAATAAAAGATTTTTCTTTTCTTACTTAAAATGATATTGGAACCAACAATAAAATAGGGTTCACATTTTTTTTAAAAAATTTTGGGCTGTGGTTTAAGCAGTAATAAA
Organism: Argiope trifasciata; assembly: GCA_026543055.1. Taxonomy (NCBI): domain Eukaryota; kingdom Metazoa; phylum Arthropoda; class Arachnida; order Araneae; family Araneidae; genus Argiope; species Argiope trifasciata. The sequence goes on along the minus strand of JAPMOQ010043707.1, from coordinate 7,005 downwards.
AATCATGTTTTAGATGTAGAATTTGATTTTTGAGACTAGGTGTATAGATTATTGGTTTTGATACAGATTGTGGAATATGTTATATAATATATTCCACATGTAAATGTTTGGACATTCTCGTTGATCAGTTTATTTTTTTTTCTTTCAATTTCTCTTTATCTTATCAGAAATTTCCAATTATATGATACAGATTCAGTTTCAACTGCTTTTTCATACGCTAAAAGATTCTTTTTCTTCTTCTTTTGTGCATACAATGGTACAGGAAGTCTTCAAGTTGCATTTAAAATGTACAAAACTTCTTTGATTTTTAAGCAAATGATTTGATCATGCAAAAATAGTGATCAAAACATATTTTGTTATCCTTATCATAGTTTTCATTCCCTATCCATACTTTTTACAGCTATAAATAAAATGTCTTCTGTTGATTGCCATTTATTTTCTTTTTTTGACCCAATTGGTTAATTTAAGTTTAACTATTTAAGTAGTTTCAATCAATTTGTACCATTAGCTTTAAAATTTTTACTGAAGGTGAATTGGATTACTACCAAATTATTTTTGGAAATTAGCATTTTTTCACATTTTTGTAATGGAGACAATGGAAGTAGTTTTAAAAAGATGTTTTCTAAGTTATTAAATTGTCTATTGAACAAATGAATTTGCAGATCATCTGATTCAAGAGTTCTTATTCCTTTTATTATTGATTCTAAATTGTAAATGATATTTTCAACTTAACAGAGTTAAAATTCATTATTCTACTGTAATTAAAATTATTTTAAAATGATAAAACTTCTTCCATTCTATTTTTCTACAAGATTTTATTCTATATCCTCTTAGAAACTTTCTTTTTAAAAATAAAAAAAAATTCAGTCAAAACCTTAATTTTAAAAAATAAAGTAGGTATATATAGTAAGTAGTACTATGTAAGCCTGAAAGGTTTTAAGGATTTTCATTATCATCTATAATTTTTTTTTAAACACAATACCCCAAAAATATTCATCACCCATTTGAATCAGTTAAAATAATATTAGTATAGCACTTTTTAAGGTGGAGCTAATGTTTTTCATTTTCCAAAAGTATAATATACATTATCTTATTACAATAATGAATACTTGTAAAGCAAATCACTTTTATTTCATGAATTATTACTACAGAATCAAAACAGGAAGATATTAGGCTTCCATTAACTGAGAAAAAGAAAAACTTCTTGAGAAAATGTAAATGTTGAATAAAATGATGTAAATATTAAGCAAAAATTAACAAATGATTTTTTTTACAATAGAACTGAAAATCATATTGTATTAATTTAGAATAAACTAAGATTATCATATTGAATTAAATTTTAAAAAATTCTTTTTTTTTTAAATTTAAAAGTTGAATTTTTTTCTTTAAAATTTGTTCTTTCTCTGCATTATTATAAAAGTAGAACATTTAGAGCAAATTTATAAGCATGAAGAAAATATAATTAAAATATCCTCCAAGACATAAGAACTACAAGTTTTCCTTTAAAATGGCATTACATCAGTTATATAATTTGAAACAATCTCTTATATTACCTTTTCAAATTTAGTATGGCTTCTATCAAAATTCTGATTTTGTGCATCAAATAACAAAATCCAAGAATGCTTGCAAGTATAAAAAATGTTTTAAATGTTCTAAACAGTAATTTATTTCTTTATTAGATTTTTTATAAATGCAATATACTTAACTACATTGTTAAAATATCAGCTAATTAAAAAAATACATTTAGCTCTGTACATTAAAATATTTCCATTGAATACAACCAAATTGAAAGAAATAAAATTAAAACTGAAAAATAAAGCATCATTTTTAATTTCCATTTAGAATTTAAATGAAACTTGTAAGTTCATTGCATTGCTCAGTGTAAACATTAAATTTCATTTAACAAACCAATACGCTATAAAATTTAATCCCGTGATAACAAATTAGTATCTTTAAATTTATTGTAAATTCAATGGGGCAGTGGAAAATTCAGCTTTTGCAATCTCACTGTTCTCAGCCATTCTCATTTTTAGCCAAAAATTAGATTCATAAAACGTAATTATTAGCAAGACTAAATAAATTATATTACGGTATTATCCCTTTGTTAAGAAACATCGTGCAAATTGTATGCATAAATAAGGTCTGCCTTCTTCATGGATCCGCTAAGCCAAATCCGTCAGCCGTCCACACTTCTCGCTAATCATTTTAAAAATGCTCTTCATTCTTGGCGAGTAAATAATTTTTCACCTTTTGGCGCAAAACTTTTTCCGCGAGCAACCATACGTATTTTCCGTCGCTTGCGAAATGAAACCCGTCCTTCACTGCTATTCTCCTCTCTGCTTCGAATGTTTCCCCTCCCCTCTGAACTTCTAGGAGGATTCAAGCATCCTGTGGTTAACGAGTCCCGTTAACCAGGGAGATAGCATGCCTCAACTCAACATAAACGCTTGATCTAACTAAATTATATATGTTTCATAATTGTTTTTGATTCATTATTTCCAATTATTCATACTCATCAAAATGCCTCGTATAATGATTAAAGGAGGTGTTTGGAGGAATACTGAGGTAAAAAGTTTTTATGCGATCATAACTTATTCGAACATCTTTGAAAATGTTTATTATATTGAATTTTATTTTAAGTGACGATAGATTCCTGATTATTATAATTTCTTCAGTTTATTTCGCCGATACATATTTCGAACCGATAACCTAAAGTATTGTTTCAGTGTTTACAAAAAACGATGAAATAGCATAATTTCAAAACCTATTCTCACTAGGAAAAAAATCAGTAACTGGCCATTGTAAGCCATTAGAATTAATAAAATTTGTGTAGCTCTATCTAATGGAATACACACCATAAATTTCTGGCGCCATTTCTGTAAAAACAGAATTGGTATTTATTTTTATACATAATTTTTATGGCAGGAATGCATTTGCTGTTCTATTGCTTCTAAATCTTCAGTTTCTTTTCTTTTGGATAACCTCATTATATTCCTGAAATCACCATTCTGAAATTTTAAAAAAAGGTTTTATTTTTGTTCATTAATTTATGTAAAAAAGAGTTAGGAAAAGTGGAACAAATTTTGT
>JAPMOQ010043689.1:246858-271277 GCA_026543055.1 Argiope trifasciata | reverse complement strand
ACGTTACCGCTTGAAAATTTAAGTAGCCATTGTGGCGAACTAATAAAATTTGAAAATATGCTATCTGTAACACCGAACTGCTCGACCGTAGCGCTTCAAAACCGGCGCCAATCGATTCCTCGTGGTCAAAAACCCAGACCCCCAACTTTACCGGAGTTTATTAATTCTGGGGCGATTTTCGAATTGGCAACCATGCCTCGTATTGTAGTATAAGATTTAATATTTTATCATTTATTGTTAAATTCGAAGTTCCAACACTGTAATCAAAAAGATTGAGAAGAAACGATGCTGTGGAAAAAGAAACCACATTATTTCTCGTTCACGAAAAATTAAATATTTATGTGAGGTCTCTAGTCTTTTTCTTTATGTTTTCCCCATTAATAATGAATGCGCATAATCAATGCTATATTTTGAAGCTACATCATTTCTTATTGGAGAAAACCACTTTTAGGTTGCTATACAGCTGTTATAAGTTTTAATACTAAAGATGCAATATTAATTCACAGCACTGGAATTGAGAAACGTTTATAGACAGAAGAATTATTTCAAAATTTTTTCATTAAATTATATAATTTCAGCAATTTCAATATTAATTCACAGTACTGGAACTGATAAACGGGAAGAACTATTTCAAAACCTTTTCATCAAATGATATAATTCCAGCAATTTCAATAATAATTCACAGCATTGGAATGGATAAACGGGAAGAACTGTTTCACTAATTTTTCATCAAATGATATAATTTCTTTACTGTTATCAGATGAAAATAGATTTATTTTAGGTGTTCAAACAATAATAAAGTCTCTTCGCTTTCACTAAAGTATTGACAGTTTAAAAGCTGAGAAACCATCTAGGAAACGGCGGATTTCGGGTTCGAGATCGGTTTCTACAGCAGATATATCTTATCTGCAGTGGAAATAATATAGCATATGCAGTAGTATCATAAGAAACTGATTCACATCAAATTCGTCGTTGTCTCATGTCTTTCTGCTAGTGTGGTGTGGCAATTCGGTGATCAGATTGCCACTTGAAGTATCATATTTGTTATGTAATGACACTATATTCTAAACTTCCATTCTTGGTATAACTTTAAAAGGAAATGTTAAATCAATTAAATAAAAACATTATTTTTACACAAATAATGAAATTTTAATTTGATACTTATCTGAGTGAACTTAAAAATTCCATAATACCTTCTGGTGTTGTGAATATGTGTCAGGTAATGTAGAAAAACACAGATTATTTAAAAACTATTTATCATTATCATGTAGGAAAAAAATACTTTATGAATCCAAACATACAATTTGAACTCTAAATATTTGCAATAATCTGCAGAATTTATGCAAAGAATTTTATGTCAGAATTTTCCATTCAAGAACATGAAGAGAAAAACTAGTAAGGGTTTAGAAAAAAATCAATAAAGACTTTATTATTTCGGTAAATAGTTAGTAATACAAAAGGTGATAACGTTAATTAATTGAACGACTATTTTCATATATTTTGATATAAAATTTTCAGAAAAATAACTCTTAACACTTTTTTTCTGTTCTGATTGTTAAATCTGAAAAAAAAAATTAAACAAAACAGAAGAGAAATATTTTATTAAATTAATTTTGTACTTTTAAAACTTTCTTTCTGATAGTCTTTCTTAAAAGACTGAGGTTACTTTGTTAAAATCTGAGAAAATTAATAACTTTTAAAACTTTCTTTCTGATATGCTTTTTTAAATCTGAGAACAGAATTAAACAATGCATAACAGGAAAATTTTATTATATTAATTTTTTAATAAATCAGAATTTCTTTCCAACGAAAGACTTCCGGGAGCAACAAATTGCAATTAAAAACTAAATGAATCACTACAGTATGAATCAATTGTCGCAACCTGTTGAAAGCGTTTCGGATTACTCACCCTGACGGCTTTGAGGAATTCCTCGAAGCTGACGGTTCCGCTCCCGTCCTTGTCGAGCTCCTTGAAAAGTTCGGTCACTTCGTCATCCTCCAAGGTGGCTCCGTACTCCTTGAGACCGAGCTTCATCTCTTCCAAGTCCAGCTTCCGATCGCGGTTATCGTCCATCAAACGGAAGGCTCTGAAAAAAAATATTCCAAATATCATAAAAATTCAATGGTTGCCATTTAAGGAAACATTTGTACCTTGAAAAAATTCATCTATTACTTTTAGTCTAATAAAATATGCAACATTGCTCTGTTTGCAGCAATTTTAAATGTGTATCGTTTTGATGGGAAGTTTATAAATTGTTGTTGTTGTCGTGTCTATAAAGGTGCAAAGTGCAAAAAAAGTCTTGGTGACGAGATCTGCCAGCTCTAAAGCCCAATGGCCATCTCAATGGGGGGTGCTCCAAGGAGGAAGAGGGTTTTTAATTTAGTTTAGTTATATTAACGTCCCGTTGTAAAGCAACACAATGGCTATTTTGGGACGGACTTCGTCATTTTGAACCGCGGTCAGAGAACGAGGAAGACACCTGAGCTGGCATCCCCCTCTCCTCACCACGCCACACCAGCGGGAGGACGTTTGGCCTGACAGATTGAGCGTGCAAGAGACCGCCTCACATGACAGTTCTTCGGTGGAATCGAGTCTTGAACCTGAAACCTTCCGGTTCCGAAGCCAAGACCTTGCCACCGCGGCCAAAGGAGGAAGAGGGAGTGGCTTGACAGTTGAAAACGTGTTCTGGACAGTGTTGGGACAGTGCTTGCAGTTGGAATACCAATTGATGATATCTTCATGTCCTTGAAATGTCCAGCACGTAGCCGAGCTATTGCAGAGGAGAGTTTTCTTGGGCAATCTAGGTCAGGGATTGTTGCCTTGCCAAAATGTTGATTGCAGATCCTACGCCTGGTAACAGCATTTGCATCTGTGCAGGTAACTTCTCGGGGTTGCTCTTCATCACGTGCTTCCTTTTCAAGAGCATTCGATACCCACATGAGCAAGAATCCACTGGAGAGTGCATGGTGAAGAAGGGTATTCATTTCTACCGTCAGTTCTGACTCACCGTTTCGTTTAGCTTCTGGAGCGGATTAAGAGTCTGAGACAATGGTTTAGAGCCTCTTTAATAGCAATTAGTTGGTTCACTAGTAAAGTTCGTAGAAAAAGTTTATAAATTATCTTTTAACAGAACTTAACCTGAGCTCTTACGCTAAAAAGATATTCTTGCCTCCTTCTCCAAACACGTTTCCTTCAAATTTTAGTACGTATATCCCATACTCTTTTTGCCGATAAAAAAACAAACACTTTAACAAATAAATATTTTTCAACTGCTTTATAATTATAAATATAAAACTTAAATTAAATTTTCTAATGGGTATAGAATTTATTTGAGAAAAAAATATCGCCTTTATCTACCTCTGAAATTTAATATTATAAGGAGTAGATCTGTATATATGGTTATATTGTCAAGTCGATGGAACTCAAGCAGACACAGGAAGTAGAGTTAAATCCATTTATTAATTCAACGCTGAACCAATAACCCTGTTACTGAGTGATCTTCAGCTTTTATACAGGTAGGGAAAGTTAAACAACACCTTTCTGGAGACAGTCCAGAGCACTCATCTGGTCAATGAAAGAGAGGTCCAGAATCTTCTGCAACACGAAATCAAGGAAAGATACTTAAACAAATGTTAAGTTTACTGGGATTCGATCACATGATCTCCTGACTAGGAGTCCAGCGTCAAAACCATTCAGCTATTCAGCAGACTTTGCAATGCTTCGTTTCAAGGCGGTAATATCTTTTCTACCTCCAAGATCAAAGGAAGATTTCATCATAAGGGATAAATATTACTTAAAGATCGTAAAATAATATTTATTCCTTATAACCTTTTTATTTATATTGTGATTTCTTTATTAATATATTGATTACCATTATAAAATTTATATGATAAAACACATATTTTTTATTATATTAGTATATTTAAAAATTAATTTTTTAAAACTGGTGTTAAAACGATTTTTTTTCTTTAATTCAATCTAAACATGCATCTAAACTATATGATTAAAACAGAGAAATTAATTCTATAACAATATATTTTTTAATACAATTCAGAGCATATCACTATTTTGCCACGATTGAGTTAAAGAACTTTCATTGTCGACCATTATTTCCATTTTTAAATTAAATCATTTCAAATAAATTATTTGAATTCAAATTTTATTTGAATTTTCATTCACTTCATTTGTTTCATGTAAATACAGATTGAATTTTTAAATATCGTTTTGAAGCCCTTTTTTTAATACATTAGAAGACTGAAAATTTGCTAATTTGTATAGGCTCGAAGAAATTATGTTATTATAAAATTTTCTGGTCTTAATTAGAAGTTAGTCAACAGAATTTTGATTCCATATCAGTAATGGGAATTTAATCATGAAAATGTCTCAAGACAATGAATCTGAAGAAAAAAAATACACTGATGGAAAAAAAATCCCAACACAAGGAAGGAGCTGTGCTAGATAAACGAAATTTGGTAGGCGTGTTTATACATCTGAAAGAGGACGTCGATTCAAATTTCGAGCTACGCGCGTAAGTGTGGCGCTAGTAGCGACGCTATGAACATGCAAATGAGGTTTGCTTTAAATAAGCGCTGTAAGGCTCGTGATCGTTATTTACAGTTGAGATTCGACGTAGTGGGTTAATGTTAGTCAAGGATGCCTCTGAGAAGACGAAGAAGCCATTATCAACAGCTCACTGAGTTTGAACGAGGTCGTGTTGTAGGGCTACGAGAAGGAGGGTTTTCTTTCCGCGATATTGCTGAAAAACTTGGCAGGAATGTATCCACTGTGCAAGAGTATTGGCGGCAGTGGTCAAGGGAAGCCTCAAGAAGACCAGGTTCCGGGCGGCCACGTGGTACTACTGAGAGGGAAGACCGTCGTATTCGGCGTATGGCTGTGGCTAATCGTACTGCGTCTGCAGCTGAAATTCGAGCTGCAGTTGTCACCACTGTGATACAACGAACTGTTACAAATCGATTACTACAAGGACAGCTCCGAGCCAGACGCCCTGTACAGTGCATTCCACGGACTCCAAACCACTGCCGTTTGCGACGTGAGTGGTGTCAAGCTAGAGCTCATTGGAGGACGGAGATCTGTTGTGTTTTCTGATGAAAGCCGGTTCTGCTTTGGTCGCAGTGATAGCCGTTTGTTGGTTAGAAGGAGGCCAGGTGAACGCCTGCTAGTGATCTGTCTGCGGCCTAGACACACAGGGCCTACTCCTGGAGTTATGGTTTGGGGAGCAATTTCGTATGACAGCAGGAGCACTCTCGTGGTTATCCCACGCACCCTGACTGCAAATTTGTACGTCAGTCTAGTGATACAACCTGTAGTGCTAACATTCATGAACAACATTCAAGGGGGTGTTTTCCAACTGGATAACGCTCGCCCTCATACCGCTGTTGTAACCCAACATGCTCTACAGAGTGTCGACATATTGCCTTGGCCTGCTAGATCACCAGATCTTTCTCCAATCGAGCAACATCATTGGACGACAACTCCAGCGTCATCCACAACCAACATTAACCGTCCCTGCATCGACCTTCCAAGTGCAACAGGCATGGAACTCCATTCCACAAACTGATATCCGACACCTGTACGACACAATGCATGCACGTTTGCATGCTTGCATTCAAAATTCTGGCGGTTACACCGGTTACTCATGTACCAACATTTCACATTTGAAATGGCTCTACCTGTGATCTTGAAACTTTAATCAATTAAATATGTTACCTAGACAAATGTATTCCTAAAATTTCATTACTGTACAATAATTTTTTCTTGGTGTTGGGATTTTTTTTTCCATCAGTGTATCTAAAGATAATGAATCTTAAGAAAAAATATTCTAAAGATAATGAATCACAAGAAAAAAAATATCTAAAGATAATGAATCTTAAGAAAAAATATTCTAAAGATAAGGAATCTCAAGAAAAAATATTTTAAAAATCTCAAGAAAAAATATTCTAAAGATAATGGATCTCGAGGAAAAATATCTAAAGATAATGAATCTGAAGAAAAAAAATATCTAAAGATAATGAATCTCAAGAAAAAATATTCTAAAGATAATGAATCTCAAGAAAAAATATCTAGCTTTTTGTTCCGGATAATGGACTATTCATTTATTTATATATTTATTTTTATTTTATTTATTTATTATTTAGGTTTTTTTTATTTCATTTATTTTTTTACTCTTTTATTTTTCTTCTTCTCTATGCTTTCATTTATCTTTCATGATTTTAATATCTTTCACTTTTTGCTTTTATTTCATTTCAGTGTTTCTTTTGAAGCTGCCTTTTGCTTCTTTTGCATCTTGCACATGTGCATAGGACAGTTTTGTTTGAATAGCGAGTCTTTTCATAGCTATTTAAATCCAATTTTTTTTCATTGTAATTGTAAGCTTTTCACCGGTGTCACGCCACTTTGGGCACACACCTAATCATCATCAGAATACATCTAAAGACAATCTCAAGAAAAAAATATCTAAAGTTAATGAATCGCAAGAAAAAGAATTAGAAAATAAACAAGATTCTGCAGTTTAGTACTTTCATCATCATGCGCAAACGTGCGTGAATGTGTTTTAATTTCTTAACTGAATCAAAGTATCCGACTACGTTCGAAGGAAAAAAAATTTATAATTATTTATATTTTTATAACTATTTAAAGCTATGATTTTTATATGTATTGTATGTCAGTTATAATACAAAATACTATAAATGCAACAAAATTATTGGTAAATAGGATATATTTTGAAAAATACGAACATTTGAAGTAAATTTTAATGACACTCTACATAAAACTGTAACGCATAAATCCTTTTTTTCTTTGCACACAAGTTATAGAATATAATAACGAATGAAATGAACCAAAATCGAAGAAAAATATTGAAATGCAAAGAAGTGATGGGTAAAAATATACGTATAGATGCATTTTTTTCATCAATTCACAACTTAATGTTTCTAAAAACACCTATAAACGACAAAGTATTTCACTCACAATCAAACTTTTGGTCCCTCTCATTGCCCATATGATTTAAAACACAAGCTGAAATGTTTATGCACATACCTCTATTAGTTTTTGAGACATCATGTGAACGGTTGGTAATTTTTGTGAAAATTAAATTTCGAGAAAATTGAAGTTAAAAGACACATTTTAGTTTTAGTTTAGTTTAGTTATATTAACGTCCCGTTTTAAAGCAACACAAGTCTATTTTGGGACGGACCTCGTAATTTTGAACCACGGTCAGATGACGAGGACGACACCTGAAGTGGCACCCCCCTCTCCACACCACACCACACCAGCGGGAGGACTTTGGCCTGACATATTTAACGTGCAAGAGACCCCCTCACACGACGGATCTTCGGTGGAATCGAGTCTCGAATCTGAAACCCTCCGGTTCCGAAGCTGAGACCTTACCACCAGGCCACCACGGCCCCACACATTTTAGTAGCGAAAATATGTGATCCTGGATGACGGGTGAAGCCTTCCTTTTCCTAGAAAATATAAACTATTTTGGAAAGAGGAAAGTCTGAACTACAAGAAATAATAATAAACAAAAATTCGCCAATGTGTTCGATAAGCAGTGTTTTTAACGTAGTCGGATACCTTAACTTTTACAATCTAAACTTTTCAATACATGTTACGTCACCTCTTCAACCATTTCTTAAGATCTGCATCTAGCATTTTTTTTTCTGTTCATTCAAATACAAAATGACACCATAGGTTTACTTATACTATCAATTCCAGTCGACAAAGCCTGAGACGTCTGCTGTCAACTGCAGCGGTTGCAAACACAATCGCATTGTGTCACGGGGATTATTTCGCCAATAGATGCTTGCCAAATACGCCCGCCGAAAAAAAAGCACTCACCGAGAGAGTCCTATGATGCCATTGGCTCCTCTCGATCTGCACAGCTCTCGAAGTTTCTCAACGACGGCCATCTTGGTGGATAGGTCGAAAAATTGAGCTGAAAAGAGAAAGGGACATTAATATTTTACTATTATTTATTACTTTATACTACCATAAATCAATGGGGGCAGTCTCCCCAAAACTTTCTGACACATTCTCCTGTATAGCAGCTATCGCCGCGCAAAAGATAATGGACTTGGGGTAATTCAGAGAACGCTTACAATTGTTATTTGTAAGCGTTAACTAAGCGTTAACTTAGTTAAAAATTGAATATTTTGAGAGTTTGTGTAGCATTTTAGTTATATTCTAGTTTGAAAATCCTAGTTTGAATATATTCTAGTTTGATCTCCAATACACTGATCATTTATATTTCAATTTGTTCATTTATTTGTCCTTTGATTTATTTGTTCATTTTGATGTCCTTTTTATTTAGCATTTTAAAATAATTATTCTTCAACTAATTAATTGTACTGATACAAAGAAAACTTCATGTTCTTGGATAAAACTAAATACAACCAAACGTTTACAACGAAATACAACTTCGGAGAGTTTGGCATAAATTTTGCATTTTAACTAAATTCCGTCGTGTGATACTTGTGAAGTGTTTGACATTTAATTCCTGGCATACGGTTAATAATATCCCAAAATAAATTTTTGGTTTTAGACACGTTTTTACCAATCAATTGAAACCAAAATTAGACACAGAATTATAATTTGCAGTTAAAAAAATCACATAGCGAAATTTATATACTTAGGTTTTTATTTTGGAGTTATTTACATTCCCATAAAAGTACTGACAGGGAATGAACCTTTGAAAGATCCGGTTCCAAATTTGATAAATATTTGCATTTTAAATGTTTAATCTGTGGTCTAAAATTTTGTCCACCTGTCTCTCTTGCTTTATCTCTCTAGTTATTGAATTAATTACAACAATTACCGGCACAAAACAACCCTTGGACAGACTTCCTCTGAATGGATTCTACGGAAAATTTGATGAAAATCTACAAATCTCTGCTGCGTAAAAATCGTTTACCAAATTTTATTCCCCTTGCTCAAATTGTTTTTGAGTTATCTTTGCCGCAAAGAGCCAGAAAAAGGGGACATAATGCTAAAAGTGTGTTTTTAGAACTCGGGGAATTCTAAAACACTAAACCTTGAGTTCGTATTTTCTAATGATTACTATAATTTATCTGTAATTCATATGTAAGAAAGTAAAAAACAGCGAGAATAGTTTTCTTAAAATATTTTCACACACTTACTAACAAAATCTTTTGTGTCCCTTTTCTTGTATAAAAATCATGGAAATTGGACAAAATCTGTAATGCTGCGCGCGACCAGAGTTTTATTTTCAGAAACCCACTCTTGAGCATTTTGTCTTTCTTGAGGGTGTTGGGTCTAATGCCACTTGGTCATACCAAGTCCAAATGAGCGGAACTCTTTCGAATGAAGGCAGAGGCGTGCGCCTTTCGTTGTGAACGAACACCGCTCAGGTGAAAGGACGACTTTCCTTGAACACAACCCTTTTTAGGGGGCTGTCGAATTCATTCGTATACTCATTCATCCATCCGCAAGTCCGAATTGAGATCCTAATCAGAGACCGACTCATCCCAGACTCAGTACTCCTAGAGGTATGGGAAGTTGAAGGACTTTGCAGTCACGACCTATTGAAAGTGCCCAACTGTCATGAGCCAACACGGCGTCTTTGGCCGAGATATGGACAGAACTCTAGACCTTTCGGTTACGAGACGGACGCTCTACCAGCCAGGCTACCGCGGCCCAAATGTATTGTAATATAGACAAGAAAACTATCAAGTACTTTGGACCGATTAAAACCAAAATGTGATACACAGTTTCAATATTCAGCTCAATTTTAAGATCATATATCAAATTTTATTAATCTAAATCGTGGAGATTAATAAAATTTGATATATGAGTGACATTCTAATAACATACAAGTGAATGGACACCTGGATAAAAGGTTACCATTTACATCCTTAATTCATAGTTTGGCACAAATGTACATTTTAGATACCAAATCTGTGTATCGAATTCTATTTATCTGGTTTTTAAGCTTTGAATTTATATAGTTCACTTACAGTCGGGCAGACAGACAGACTTTCACTGAAAGGATTTCGCTCAAAATTTGAATGGAAGTCAGAAGTTTCGATACAAAGATCATATACTAAATTTCTTTCCTCTAGCTCAAACCATTTTTAAGTTACCACAGCCAAAGACATGCCTAAAGATAAAAAAATGCGGCCTGAAATGTGTAGTAATTTTCATATTCTGATGGTGAAAACGTTTTATTTATTTAATTATTTTTGTTAGCTTTTCTATAAGAAAATTAAAATAGATTCAATATGATTAGCGCAACGCTTTTTTTCTAATGATTTTACGGGACAAGAATTGAATATAAAATAATTAAACTAGCTGTTTAATTTTCTTTCAATAATTAAGTACACTAAACGTTATCGTCTTATAGTGTTTCCAATTATATTACACCCGGCGTCTTGGCCTAGGGGTAGCGTGTCTTCCCAGTGGTTTGGGCGTCCCGGGTTTGAGTCCCACTTCGGGCATGGTATTTCTGTGTTCTTTCTGCGAAATGGGTGAATGAGTCTCCCTGTAAAAAGGGGTTGTGCAAGCAAATGTGTGTGAGTTAGAAGTGAGACTTCTGCCCTCTGGGTGCTCAGGAGTCTTTACCTTCAGAAGCTACTGTACCCACTTTACATGGAAACACGGACACGACATCATCATCAGTTATATCACAGCAATTAAACATAACATTGGTCACATTACGAACCTGTTTCGCATATCATCTGCAATTTCTCTTATGTGCTACTGTAACGTCAGATCTTTTCATTGTGTTAAAAGGATTACTATTAAATCGAATTGTGCATCGATTCTCTTTTAAAAAGACAGTTTCAGATGAAACCTACGCATTTTCATTTATTTACTTATATTTATCATCATTCGCTCTTCTCAACGTCCCACGTCTAAGTTTTCTAATTATAGCATAAAACTCCAGCGATTACTTTTTATTACAGATAATAACCGCATTTTTTTTCCTTTCCTTCACGCAGTGTGGAATCTCATTAAAGAAGGAGTTAGTTCCGAGAAAGACTGTTCTCGAATGTCTCGGAAAATTCTATTTTGGGTGGTCTTATTTATCGATTAGTGGCAATAATCGTTTGGAACAAACCAATAAGAAAATTGAAAATTTTAAGTTACCATATGCTAAAGATCAAAAATGAGGCCTGAAATGTGTAGTTCGTCCCAAATTTTCATATTTTGATGGTGAAAATGTTTTATTTATTTATTTTGTAAGCTTTTCTATAAGAAAATAAAAGTAGATTCAATCTGATTAGAGCTGAATGTGTTTCACCATTTAAAATTTTCACCATTCAAGCTGTGGCAATCAGATCGGTAATAATGTTAACAGGATAGCAACATGTCTAGACAGACACATCTTCCAGCTAACATAAGAATAACGTTGCTTTTTTAAAGTGATGGAAATAACAAAGCATGTAAAAAAAAATACGTTACGAGACTGTAACTATGTAACCTTGGATCGTTTCCCCATAAAGCAAAAAAGCTAAAGAAGAGTTCAAGGTCATGCAAAATCGAATGCATCGAGTTTCTTATTATGTCTGGTTCTTCAAAGATTTCTGGAGAATAAAATTCGCTGACACTTTTTAATGACGCGATCTTTTTTTATATTTCAAATAGTTTATGAAATAGTTTATTGTATTGTTAATAGTTTATGAAATAGTTTATTATAATGTTAACAGTTTATGAAATAGTTTATTATAATGTTAATAGTTTATGAAATAGTTTATTATAATGTTTAGTTTTAAAAATTTTTTCTTCTTACAGGGAGAAAAGATAGCCACCAGTTTGCACATCTGAAGTAAAAGGCAACAAAATGTTTTTGTTGACTTTCATTACTCTCTTTGATGTACTTTTGAAAACAAAAGTAGTAATTAGTGATCCAGCAAAGATATGAAGGATTAAAATATGCACTAAGATGAAAAAAATTTTGTGTTCGACATTTTTTGTTTTATTGGCACTCTAAACACATCATTTCATTTATTTCCGAAAAATACTTTGAACTATTAAAATCCAACTTTGAACTGTTGTCCAACTTATAAATAAGATGGACAAAAAATAACGTGAAGTTTCCGCACTCTAGTAAAAAATTGCTCGCCTATTGAGTTGTAAGAACTTATCCAAAGTAAAAACTAGTATAAAAAAAACTGTTGCATAAAAAAAAAATTATTCACTAGCAAAATATGTGAATAAAAAATACATTAATTAATAAAATAAATGAGGTTTTTATCATTATTTAACTATCATTAAGTAAGAAAATTTAAAAACACATTATCGATATGCAAAATAAAAATATTTAAAAACTCAAAGGAAGTTTTCCCATTGTTGTCTACGTCAGAATCAATATCAGAATGAAAACTTGACAGTTTCAGTCTCAAGTCATTTCTACATTCAGTTTGTTTCTGGAGATATTTTAAAGAAATGAAATTAAGATATCCGACGACGTTGAAAACACTTGTTATCGACCCCATTGGCGAATGTTTTTTCAATAGTTATTTCTTGAAGTTCAGACTTTCCTTTTTCCAAAACAGTTTCCCTTTTCTAAGAAAAGAAAGGCCTCACCTATCAGACAGTGTCACAGATTTTTCAGCTAAAATTTGTCTATCGCTTCAATTTTTCAAAACTTTAATTTTCATTAAAATTCTCCACCATTAACGTGATATCTCTAAAACTAATAGAAGTATTCACATTAAAATGTCAGCGTGTGCTTTAAATAAAATGGGCAAAGAAAGGAGCCAAAAGCTTTATGGTTGGTGAAATACTTTTTCATTTATAGGTGTTTTTAGAAAAATTTAATTGTGAATTTAGGGGTAAAATGCGTATATGCACATATTTTTACCCATCACTTCTTTGCATTTCAAAATATCTTAGATTTTGGTTCATTTCATTCATCATTATACTCTTTAACTTGTGTACAAAGGAAAATAGGATGGCTGCATTACCATTTTGTATAGAGTATTCACCGTTTTTGTTTACATTTCATTAAAATGGACCACCAATTTTCCTATTCCTCAAAATATATTATATTAACAAAAAAATATATATTTGAAGTATTTTGTTTTATAATTGACCAAATTTCTAAAAACCATAGTTTTAAATAGTTTTTATAAAAAACCCAATTTTTCAAAAACTTTCCTTTGAACGCAGTCGCATACCTTAAGAAAGAATGTTCACGTAGGTAAGTAGTCGAAAATCACCTTAAATATCTCGGTGCAAGTGTGGCAATGGTTGCACACTTATCCAGAATGAGATTAAAAACTGATAATTCTGTTCTATGTTTTTTGCTGATGATATTTTCACTTTCTTTGTGCAATATTCGTTAAAACTGCTTCTAATCCATTATTTTCCGCTTTCAATCTTCGAAAAATAACATATAAAACATATATGAAAGAGATTTCTGCAACATTAGTATGCTATCTGCTGTCCATAGTTAAGGAACTCCTGTTATGACGAATTATATTGGGTAATATATTCGTTTCATTCACATGGCAGTAAAAAGTTCTAGGTTCTAAAGTAATCTATTGTATATTCTTCCTTCGAAGTTCTATTATAATTTTACACTAATATAATATGGCTTGTTTTATGCTTTTAAGTGTAATGCAGAAAAAAAAAGAGTGTACATTCAGAGTGTTCAGTCAGAAAAAGAAAATACCCGTTGTCGAATTTTTTGACGAATACTAAATTTTCTTCATATATTTTGTTTGTGATAGTACATGCTAAATGGATCAAGCTTTATATGTCACGGCTACATGCAGTTGGAAAATACTGACATATTTTCAGGCTAATATTAAATCGTCTCTGCAACCAATTCTGATAACTAATTTACTGTTATCAATAACAAACCATAAAATGAATTACACGTCTGAAAATCTCTTTTTGAAGAGAGAGACGTGAGAATGCAGTCATTGGCTGACCGCGCGATAAGGAGGCAAAAGAAGACAAAATCAAGCTGTTTCATGGTGTACAAGACATCGGTTGGAAATACCAGCCGCCACACCCACTACTGCGGTTGAGCGAAATTGCGTTTTGTGGTAAATAATGGTTGCTGTATGCTTTTTTTAATTGCCTTATTGAACATCGGTGTGAAACATGATAATCGTTCGTTAGCACATTCACAAAGAAGCCTTTGAGAATTTTTTTCTTCCCATTTTTTGAGACTACTTAAGGAAGAACAGACTTTGTAGCTAAAAAAGTGAGATTAAAAGATAGTGGAATATCACGAAAGCGTCGCTTTATTTTAATTATAACAAATTCAAAACCATTCAACCTTATATTGGATAGTTTTTTCCCTCTATTAATGTTTTGGTAAAGAATCCAGGTGCAAATGAATCAAATGTGTACTTATTTTTTACATAAAGTTTTCAAAGAACCTTTGAAATTTTTTTTCAAAATACTTAGGAAAGGACATATTTATCAACTAATAAAAAATGAGATTAAAAGATAGTGGATAGCGTCACTTTATTTCCAAAATAAATTTAAACTCTCTCAACCTTATATTGCACAATTTAACAATAACGATTTTTAACAAATGAACAATAACAATTAATAATACAATTTTTAATAATAATAATTTAATTAACAATGACAATATAACAATTTTTATTACTTTAAGAAATGTTTAGATAAAGAATCCAGGTGCAATTGAGTAATTCAGTCGTGTCATTCACTTTTAAATACAGATAATCGATTAAGAGTTTTAATTATTTTTTTAACATTAATCACAAAACAGACGTGTTAGAAGTAACAGTAGTTGTTACCAAATACCTATAATAGCACTCCGCTATGCCTTTTTGTATTGATTGTATGGATTCCAAAGTTAAAATATTTAATAAAAACGTGATTACATATTATTATTCAATATTACTATAGTTTGTCCAAGAAAACATTGAGTTGTTTTCGTCAGTCAAATGCATGTTTCATTTTAGTGAACAACTTTAGAATAAATATTAGTAAAATTGAAACAATTATAGCCAAGGAATCAAATTAATAAAGAATCCAAAGAAAGGTGAGGGTGACCCTTAAGAAAGTCTGAGGACTTTCTCAAGGGTCACCCTCAGACAGGGACTCAAACCAGGGATTTTTTTCTGTGACGGGTCAGACTTTCGTCAAGAAATGGACCTCTCGTGACCCGAAAATCCCAGAATATTGAGGTTTTGGAGATAAGATTAGTATCATTAAAGAAAAGACATCAAATTTTAAACAATGGTAAGTCAAAAATCACAGCAAACCAGAAAAAAAGAAACCATTAAATCAAGTTCGTCGATATAAGAAAGTAGAAAGACTAGTAACTAAATTAAAATCTTGCATATCATATTGTAATAAAGACTTTATAAAACTATATATTAGTCAAATCAATATCCAATCAAAAAAATTACAGTAAACCTGGCAATCACAATAACATAAAATCAAAGTCAATATATCAGTCAAATACATGTTTCATTTCAGCGAATAATTATAACTACATAAGCACCGAATAGTTTTGAAAAAATATACGAATTTGAAATATAAAAAATTTGCTTAGAAGGGAAAACCCAGATTAACACATTGTATGCGCGTCACGTACTAGTACGTTTTCTGATGATTGATACTTGAGCACGGATCACGTACTAAAACGGGTGAGTCTCACAGCGGGGCTTGTTGGTGGGTTTAAAAATAACGGTATGCACAGGAAGTCGAAGCCGAATGTTCTTATCTACTATATAGGTTCTGGAAAAAATTATGATTGTTATTTATCTTATGGTTGTTATTTATATATTTCTATTTATATATTTGTTTATTTATTTCAATCTAAAATACGAAAAGTGTATTAAAAAATGAACTAATTTTCGAGCTATTGAGATCGAAGTGACTCATTTAAATGGACGCGCAAAACGCCCGCTCCCGGTACCATTCCGCTGCGAAATGCACCCGCACACAATGGTTTAATAAAGGCCGCAGTGGCCTGATGCTAAGGCTTTTCAACCGAGAGGCTTCAGGTTCGACACGCGATTCCACCAAAGAATCGTCTTGTAAATGGTTCAGCCGCACGTTAAATCCGTCTGGGCCGAAGGTTCTACCACTGGTGTGGCGTGGAAGGTTGAAGAAGGGGTGCCAGTTCAGATTCCGTCCATACCATCTGACAGCGGTTCCAAATTGCTAGGTACGCCCCCAAACAGCCCTAATGTTGCTTTAAAACAGGACGTTAAAATAAATAAATTAAACTAAACCTAGAATAATTTTATTTTCCCAAACATCATAGATAATTTCACATTTAAGTTAATTTATACAAAAACAATTACTGGCAAAGAATTACAAAAACACATCATATAATTTTAATCCTAGTCAATACACATGACAATATAGATTTACATATAAAACGTGTTATATTTCCTGATGCATTTTCTCATACATTGACTCTTTCTTCCTTTTAAGGTATTCGACTACGTGCAATGGAAGAAATTTGAAAAATTGGAGGGTTTTTTTTTTTTGCCCTATTTAAAACCATGGTTTTTAGATGTATTGTTAATAATGAAAAAAGTACTATAAATACAAAAACAATCATTTGAAAATATAATATATTTTGAGAAATAGGAAAACGTGTCGTCAAATTCAATGAAATGGATCCAAAGACGGTTAACACTCTACACAAAATGGTCATGCAGCCATTCTATTTTTCTTTGAACACAATTTATGGAATATAAAAATGAATGAAATGAACCAACATCTAAAAAAAATCTTGAGATGCAAAGAAGTGATGGGTAAAAGTATACGTATATATGCCTTTTTTCCATCCATTCACTACTTAATTATCATAAAAACACGTATAAATGAAAAAAAAAATATTTCTCCAATAATACGACTTTTGGTTTATTTCATTGTCCATATTATTAAGAACACACTCTGAACATTTTTATGTGAATACCTCTATTCGCTTTTGAGATATTATGTTCACGGTGGAGAATTTTAATGAAAATGAAAGTTTTGAGAAAATGGAAGTCAAAGAGAAATTTTAGCCGAAAAAATATGTGACACTAGATAAGAGGTTGGACCTTCTTTTTCCTGGAAAAGAAAAACCGTTCTGGAGAAGGAAAGGACTACAAGAAATAACATTAAAAAAACACTCAACGATGTTGTCGGCAACCCTGTGTTTATAACGTAGACGGATACCTTAACATGCATAATAGGCAGTTTTAAAGGAAAGAAAAAAAATGGCAACAGAAAAGATTCAAGATCACAAAGAAAGCTAATTTAATGTTCTCTAAGAAACCATGGTAACGACACAGTCACCTGGTGAACTTGTATACTTATTTGGCTACGCACAGAATTACAAAGTTATGAAAAAAAAAATTGATTTTGGCTGCAGACAGCGGGAAATCCGTGAGTAGCATGTCATAAACACTTGCGTTTCACATACAATGACTTCTAGCAGTACAAATCATTTCTAAAGAAATTTAAAAGAAAGTCGCTTTTTGAAACACAATAGATGCGCACAATGCGATTAAAAACTCAAGCCTTGTGTTAACAATTGTGACAGGAAGTTTAGTTTTGTGATAAATGTATTTACAGTACATTTCTATGTGAAGAAATCGCTTTTCTGCAGTTTCCATGCAATGCTCATTCTTTTAAACATCAGTGGATGAGATTGAAAGGGGGAAAAAAAATCCGAATTTAATTATTCTATTCCATCCTTTGAGAATTGTTTATATTAACTATCTATTCAGCAGTCTATACTAATATATCAATGTGAAAGTTTGGATGGATGTTTGTGACTGCCAGAACGGCTGAACGGAGGAAATTGAGCAGAAAGATCGACTATACTCAGGAATAGAACAGAGGCTGCTTTTTATTGAGGTCCATTGAGTATTTAACTGACAAGTTACATGAAGTATTTAACAGACTATTTAAAAGAGCAGTAAGATTGGCGAAATGACTGGTCGCCAAAGGCGGCTAGTATTTAATACTTCTTTATAATTAAAATTGTAATTCTGTGTCCAGTTTTGGTATCAGTCGGTCGGATAAAAATGCATCCACATTGAATATTTGGTTACCATTTCTATACTTTGAAGATTACAATTCGCATTTGCGGGACACTGAAAATAAAAATCTGAGCACTCGTGGCTATCAAGTCTTGCTAAAGGTGTGCGATTTTTATTCTGGAAGGATGCCTTAATGCAGTGTATGGTATAAAATTCCGTGAAAATTACTTCTACTAGTTGGAACTTCTAGTTACTTATAAATGTGAAAGTTTGGACGGATGGATGTTTGTGACTTAAATCACGCCAGAACGGCTGAACGGAATGGGATGAAATTTAGTACAAAGATAGATTAGAGGCAGGAATAGAACAGAGGCTGCTTTTTATTCTGGTTAATAGAGTGGTTTGTTTTTTATTCATTGAAAACTCACTTTCGAGCCAAAGATCTGAGGCCGAATCCCGCCAAAGATGAGTGAGGCTCCAATTTTTTTCTCCCAACAGAGTGGAGGTTAGGCTTAGGAGAATTTCGACCGATTATTTCAAACGATTCTGTTTACTTTCTTAATGTCTGATGTATTAAATATCCAATGTTGTTAATTAATCGATCTTTCGGATTCATTCTGAAGCACTTTTAAATGAAAAGGAAACAGAGTAAAGGAAAAAAAAAATTCTAATCTGCATGGCGTCACCTCGACTGGTGTAGGAAAGTTAGACTTGCTCGTTACGCCAACTGGCATTAATTGTTGACAACTGTGTTTTCATTTAAATTAAAAGTTTAAAAATGATGTGCATAATACTGCTGTAGCTATCTCCATCTCGATCCATAAATAAAATGAATTTGACCGGCTTTAAAAGAAATACAGACTTGATCGGCTGTTTTGTTTTATTTTGGGTATAAAATGTAAACAAACTGATTTTACGTTAGTTATGTGTTTTTGTTATTAAACTGCATTTATGTTATATGTTTCTCGTATGTGCTTATACTTTTAAGTGTATCGTTCTTAGGTTTTTTTTTATTTGTCATTATTTGATAATTTTTCGAACATATGCATCAAAATTACCACGCGAACAGGGTAGCGGGTAAGTAAGTGGCTAGTTCAGATATAAAAGTAAGATAACGCATAATCGAGAGTTTACTGTATTTTAATAGCACATTTAGCATCACGCGGTACACTTTTAACTTTTGATGAATTCTAACGACGGGGGACTTTTCACGGGTGCACTTCCTGTCAGACATACTATTTCAGTGAAAGGAATTTCGATTTCCGTGCAAGCACGGAAGCATCATTATCCGCAACACGATATCATCCCGATTTTTATTTATTACTTTTTTATTTTTTATCACATCCAAATAACGTCAATGCCCTGCTTTTTTCTACATATTATTTAAAAAGTCAGTAAATTCTGCTCGCAATGTTAAGGTATCTGACTACGTTAAAAACACGGGTTATCGACCACATTGACGATTTTTTAAACTTCTTATTATTTCTTGTAGTTCAGACTTTCCTCTTTTCAAAACATTTTTGTCCTTCCTAAAAAAAAAAAAAAAAAAAAAAAAAAAAAAGGAGGCCTGATGTATTCTCTAGGGTCACAAATTTTTCAGCTAAAATTTGTCTTCCATTTTCTCAAAACTTTCATTTTCATAAAAATACTCTACAATTAAAAGGATATCTGAAAAACTAATAGAGATATTTACTTAAAAATTTCAGAGTGTGTTTTAAATGATATGGGAAATGAAAGGAACCAAAAGTTAAGTTTTAGTGTTTATGAAATAGGTTTTCATTTATAGGTGTTTTTAGTAAACTGAAGTTATAATTGTGGAAAAATTGCATAGATACGCATATTTTTACCCACCACTTCTTTGCTTCAATGTTTCTTCGAGTTTGGTTCATTCCATTCATCATTATATTCTATAACTCAAGTACGAAGAAAAATAGGTTGGCTGCATTACCATTTTGTGTAGAGTGTTCACCGTTTCGGTTCAATTTCACTAACATTTACTACAAAGTTCTCTATTTCTCAAAATACATTATGTTTCAAATATTTTTTTTTAATTTATAGTATTTTATATTGTAATTGACAATACATCTAAAAAGCATAAACAATTTCTAAAAAACCCCTTTTTCAAAATTTTTTCTCTGAACATAGTCGGATATCTTAAATTCAATAAAGGTTTAAAAAAATTAGCGAATGTAAGATGATTTTTCTAGTAAGGAAAAAAACTGTTTTCCCCCCTTTGAATATACACTTCTACTTTGTTTCTTTTTCATTCATCTGGTCTGGTGGTGGGGGTGGGTCTAACTCCACTCGGTCCTACCAAGCTCGAATGAGCGGAGCTCTTTCGAATGAAGGCAGGGGTGTGCGCCTTTCGATGTTAATGAGCATCGTTCAGGGAAAATTACGACTTGGCTCGAACACACACGACACGACCCTTTTGAGGGGGCGGTCGAACTCACTCATCCATTCGCCAGACAGAATTGAGATCCAAAACGGAGACCGACTCAGTACCCCCAGAGGTATCATTTGTGACGGTAACTGGGGGGACCTATGGAACGTGCTCCAACTGCCATTTGACAGCACTGCGGTCTTTCGCCGAGAAGAGGACAGAACTCGCTACCTTTCGGTGACGAGACGGACCAACCAGGCTCCCGTGGCCCTTTGAACATACACTGCAAATTCGAACAAAATTTAGATGAAATTGGTTTGTTTGTTTTTGTAAATGCTCTAATACAGAGGGTTAAATGCTGAGTCAAACTTCAATAAAAAAATTTTTAATGCATTTTAAAACAAATAATTTAAATTCTCGAACATTTATGAGTATTTTTTAAAATTTTAATTTTTAAAATTGTTTGTTTATCAACCATACATAAAAAAATTATCATAAAGTTTTAACCTTCATCTTAAGAATTAACAAGATTTGACTTACAAGTTAATGAATTACAAATTACATTTTCTAAAGCAAAATCATTATACGTTGGAAAAAAAATTTAAAATTTGCTTAACTAATGAAATATTAGAGTCTTGCACGTATTTTGATCATTTCGGGGGGCTTTAAAAAGGCATTTATCTAGAAAAATCGGTACAATGTATGCTAATCAAAATATTCCCCATTATTTCCTCTTCATTTCCATCCAATGAGTCTTGCAATTGATTGTCTATGATTTTTTTTACCTATCTTTGTCATTGGCATCGCAATCACGACTTTACTCGAACACACATAACACAACCCATTTTACGGGGTGGTCGAACTCATTCATCCTAGCGCAAGTCAGAATTGAGATCCAAATCAAGACCGACTCATCCCTGATTCAGTACCTCCAGAAGTATCATTTGTGATAGGAACTTGGAGGACTTTGCAGTCACGACCTATTTAACATGCCCCAACTGCCATTCGCCAACACGGCGGTATTTGGCGAGACGACGACAGAACTCGTTAACTTTCGGTTACGATCGTTGAAATCGTTCGTGAAGTCGTTGAAATCAAAACTAAAATTGAGATATGACGGTGCAGCAGCAACATCAGTTTCTAAAAGAGTCTGATTGGCGGCAAATAACTTCTCTTGATTATAGTATTTTATTCTGTTGGCTATCCTCCTATGTCGGAATTTTAAGCAGGGCAGCCAAATAGGCGACTACTTCAATTGTTGCTAATAACCAACATAAAGAAACAAATTAAATACTTCTTTACTCTAAATCATAGGTTCCCAACGGGGACGATAACGCCCCCTTGTTAGCATTTGATGCTTTCAGGGGGGCAGTAAAAAACAAAGTGAAAATTCGGCGTTGATCTGGCACGAAGAGGCGTCGAAAGATTAACCAAATATAGTTTACAATAACTTCAAGGAACGATTCCAGAACATTTTAAGCATGGACAGACCAGACTGGGTTTTGGATCTTTTTTCCAATGTCAACACCGCAGGATCACCTAAGTTAGAAGAAGGACTGATAGAACTGATAACAAATGAGGAATTAAAAATTAAATTCAAGAATGGCTACCAAGAATTTTGGTTGCGGAAGTCGATTTCGCAACTGCATTCAAGATTATGGTCCACTGTTCAACAATTTCTGATAGTATTCCCATCTTCATATTTAGCAGAACGTGGATTGAGTGCTGAGGCAACACTGGTAACGAAAAAGAGGAATCGGCTCCATATTACAGAACGCGGCGACTTACGATTGTTTTTAAGTGAAATCGAGCCCGATATTAACAAGCTCCTTAAAATGCATCCAATTCAGCCTTCTCATTAATTAAGTTAGAAATTCGCTGTCTTTAAATTTTAATAAAAATACTTTTTAATATAATTAAGTATGCGCTTTGATTGGTTTCTGAAACTGTCGTTTGATTTATTTAGAAAGCAATAGTTTATTATGAACTACGTATCATCAAAATCCCTGCCTGTCCTTATGACAGGTAAGCAAAAACTTTTTTAAACAAAGAAGAAATTTAGAGGGGAAAAAAACTATCATTTGACAAAAATATTTTTTAAAAATCTAAAATGTATATGAAAAATAGTTAAATCAAAAATGTTATTGAAAAGAATTTTAGTAATACTAAAAAGTGGATGATGCAATAAAATGAATTTCCGAAACTTATATTTTTTTCTCGTATAGCAGAAATCACACATGTGTGATGATTAACTAGCGACATACATATCAAAACGGTCAACGTCCTAAAAACAACCGACGGAGAGAAGCTTTCGCAGACAGCAGTTACAAATACAGTGAGTGCCGGGACTTCAATTTACGCTTTCCTACCATTCTTTTTCTTATTTTGTTTTATTTTATTCTTTTGTCGCAAAAAAAAAAAAATCAAAAAATCGTCTGTTCTCGTAGCCGCTCGTTTGTTAATCGTAGATCATGATTCAGCTGCGTGCAGAATGAGTCATCCCCTCTTTCGAACATTTGTCGTCTGAGAAAAAAAAAGAATCAAGGACATTCGACGCAATCAAAAAATGAAACCTCAATGCGAAATGAGGCGGGAAGACCAAAACATTCGCCGTAATGCGATATGAATGTTTGGAGGAAAAACAAACAGAATCATTCAACCGGTTTTCCTCTAAATTCGTAGAACACCATTATTTCCGGAAACATTACAAATAAAGTGTATCTGTATTATCTAAACACTGATAAAGAAACGCTCATATATTTATATCAAATATTTTTCAAGATATGTTCATATATTTATTCATATTTTTATATGAGTGTATTTTTACTGATTAAGACACCTATATTTATTCCTATCAAACTAACTGGTACCCGGCGCGTTGCTGCCGCAAAAGAAATAATCTTGGAAATGTCGTTTGGAAGTTGAAACATTTATCTTGTTTAATTAAGAATGATATTTATTTTCTTGTGAACAGTGAATACACTCATTGAAATAGAAGGATACATAAAGGAGAAGCATAAATTATATTTATTCTATTTTTAGTGTTATATTCCACAAACAAATATTCATTTTTATGTATTAGATTTGTGTGTTCTTCTAGAATTGCAAAGCTTGGCGTTCTTTTAGAATGGCAGTGAAAGGAACTATTTATTGTATTTCATGATTCGTTTAGTATTCGTTCAGAATTTTTGAATTTCAGAATTCTCTAAAAAATGTGAGTAAAATATTTTCTTTTAAAATGGATTAAACATTTAAAATATATTTATGCCATAAAATCTTCAATACAGTTGAAAATATAATTTTTTGAAAATTAAGATGGTGCAAAGTTTTTTATACTCAAATATTTCCGGAAGATCTGCAAAAAACGCTAAAATTTTATTAAACGTTAGTTAAAATTTCAAACCTACAGGATTGGTTCCCCTAAACCTTTCTCGCACACTCTCTCATAAAACTATTACCACAGAGAAAGACTTATATTGCATTTAGATACAATAGCTATGATATATTAAGGTTTAGCTTGAATGTAACATCTTGACTGAAACTGTCGTGTCTCCTTGGCGAGTTATTTGGTGGTTACTCCTTGTTTAACAGATGCGGTAAATAGATCTGAAAATATTTCTATACATTATATAATTGAATTATGCCTATAACCCTCCCGTAACTGCAAGTAATAAGTAGTCAAAGTTAATCGAATGAGTGGTACAGCAGCGCATACCAACAAACATTCATTTTTGTTTATAGAGATAATACAGTGAATTATCACAAGGAAGTAACACGAAAAGGAAATCTTCTAACTAAAAAAGTTTTTTTTGAAGATTTACAAATAGAAATCGCAATGTTTCTGATATTAAAACATGTTTCATCATCTTGAGGAACAAAAATTCATTCAAACTTTTTGAAATATTTGGAAATGAAAACTGCAAGGGCTCGATGATGCTCTATTCGCTTTCACAATTGAAACAAATTCTATTTGTCATTTAAAAGTTAATTTAATGGAGTATTTCTTGTAAATGGAATACAGAAGCAGCAGTGAATGACAACTCTAGTATAAGTTTAGCATGCTTTCTAAATAAGT
>JAPMOQ010043689.1:220732-246458 GCA_026543055.1 Argiope trifasciata | reverse complement strand
ATCAAAACAAGACTCCAAGCGTTTCAGAATTCCATCGGTTTCGTTTATTCTCTTCACTTCACATCATCATTTACAAACCATTTCTAGATTCCAAAAGATTTACAATGGATCATTGGTTATAATACCAAATAATATTAATAAAATATGTTTATCAAAGAGAAAATTCGTTTGCTTTTACTTTTAATATTTGAACAGAAATAAAATTTGTTGCAGTTATAAAATGTCTGAAAAGCAATCGTCTCCTAAGTGTCTGCTAGCAGATGATGGCATTTACCGAACACTGATGATGCATAGGTGTGTGTCAAAAGTGGCCGGTAAAAAGCTCCTAATTAAAGTTAAAAAAGAACTACTCAAAAAAATGATCTCGTATGTGTGTTCTTGAAGTTAAACGAACGATAAGTATTTGTTGTAAACACTGTTTTATTCATTTCTTCCAAAGAAAAGTTAAAAATTCAAAAGAAAAATGATTACGGAAGATAAAGAGAAAAGAAATAGCCATTTCGAGTACGAATTAAAGAAAATAAATTCTTTAGAGGTTTGAAACAAAAGTCGTTTACTTATTGTTAATCACATTGCCTCATAGATGTGCATGTATCTGCATCAATTTTTTATTTTTAATGCATTACAATCTGGAATATTTCTAGAGAACATTAATAGCTTTTGTTTAGACTTCTAGACGGCAGCCATTCAGATTTTTCCAGATTTCAAGGTAGAATGGTTTATTTCATTCAACGTCCAGATGTATATCACGAAGACGAAGATTAGTTTTAATTAAGTTTATTATCAATTATAAAGTTAGTTGATTGATTAATATTAATGTTACAGGGTGATCACCGAATAAGCCCTGATTTCAAAATTAAAAATCTCTACAACAAAGATCGATAGAATGATGCGGTAAGCTGTCCGTTTATTAGCAAAACTGTAAAAATGCTGTACAAAAGTTTAGACATTTTAGTTGAGAAAATTGTTAACAGATGGCGCTCTCATCACAATGCCCATAGAAGCTTTCAGTGTGACGTCAAAAATGAAAAATGACTCCCGATCTGGCTCTTTGTGCCTTCTTTCTGTCGGGAGCATTGAAAGACACAGTCTATAGAAACAATCCCGCCACTCTAGATGAGCTTGAATCGTTGGTTGGTGTTGCATGGGATTCCATTTCCGTTGAGACATTGCAAGCCGTGATGTCAAATTTCATGGTTCGATGACGCCACCTCATTGTTTCAAACGGTGAACATGTTGAAAAAATTGTATTTTTATTGCAAAGACCGCATCACTTTATCGTTTTTTTAAAGACTCATTTGGGAGAAATTTTCAGCGTAAAGCACCATCTGTAAACGATTTTTGTATCTAAATTTTCTAAACTTTTGTACAGCATTTTTACAGTTTTGCTAACAAACGTACAGTTTACCGCATAATTCTGTCGATCTTTTTTGTAGAGATATTTAATTTTGAAATCAGGGCTTATTCACTGATCACCCTGTTATTAAACTAACATTTTCGTATTACTATCGAGACGTTTCAGTCGTTCGCTATTATCTGAGGTACCATGACGGAGAGAAGAATTTATTTATGGTTATCCTCACTTAAATCAAAGATTTCAGAATTATAAGTTCCAATTATTTAGTGATTTTTTTTTTTCGTTTTTAAATAATGTACAGGCTGAATTTTACATAATGTACTTAGAGAAAAGTGATAGAAAAGTACACCTGAATCATTAAAACACTACAGCAACCCTACCTTATCTCTCATCGTTTGCAAATTATGGCGGGAATAAATATTAATGCTATTAATCGGTAAAAAACAATCCCAGTTTTAAAAAGTTTAGACGGATAGATACGTTAAATATGCGCATATTTTGAAAGAACAGGCGTAAAATGACTCCTTTTTCCTCCGAATACCTGGGTTTGAAACTGTTCCAATGCATAATCGAATTTTCGCCAAATTCTTTAATGTTAAACACCACAAATATCGTTCTATCAACAAAACCAAAACAATTGTCTACTCTGTCAATTTTTGAATGGGAATATAGTTAAATTATATCAGTGGAAAGTCCATGAGAATTTAGTCATTCATTTGCAACACATCATTGAAACTGGCGGTTTTCGAAATACATTTTTGAAGGAGAGCTGCAAATGAAAGAATCTATACTTATAATAAAGCTCAATGTGTGTGTGTGTGTGTGTTGACGCTCTACAGGCCAGACCATTGGACATACAGCTACCAAATTTGGTACATGTATACCTTGGAGGTCGGGAATGTGTACCTAGGAGCCCTTTTTTCGAATTTTTGATTACAATTCGAATTAATTAAAAATTAGGCGAAATTTCGACGTTTTTTCACTATAACTTCCGAAAATATTACTGCACAAACATGATTTTTACATCCATTTAAAGATTAAAAAAATAGCTTTCTAATGGTATCAATGTTTTAATGTTTAACCAAAGCTTCTATTTTTAATGAATTTTTAAAGAAATCTTTTAACCATATTTTTCAACAGTATATTTCAGACGAAACAATAAAATTTTAAAACAAACGAAAAACACGTGAGTGCATGAAATTAATAATGAATAAAATGAATGCAAACAAATTCAATAGTTAATTTTAATGGCGCAAGAGCCAAAAGAAGGCTATACTGCGCCAAACAAATGGTTTGAAATGGCACTAATTAAGAAATTAAAATATTTAAGGTTTGTTAAAAAATTAAATCAGTAAAATAGCAACAATCAAAACGAGAAATCCATCATGCAAAACCAGTCCATTGTTGAAGGACAGCTATATAAAATGATAAAATCCAATAGGTTTTCAAAAGTTACAAATAAACTTTAAATAATAATATACAAATTCAATCTGAAGTACTTCGGATAAGAAGATGTATGTATGTCGGTTTATTTCTATTACGTGATTACAGCATATGAATGTTGGCTTTAAAATTCGCTCACTTGAACCTGATTCAAATAGAAAGCTTAAGATGAAAAATTAAAGATTAAATCAAGTATAAAGATATCTTCTAGCGAGTTTTCTTTTTTTTCTTTGGTATCAGTGAGGAATTGTAAAAAAACGAATAAATTTTTTCTAAACGAAAATGTAAATATGGTTTTATAATGCTAATGATAACTGGAATGGCCAATATATAATGACGTTATAGGTAATGACAATGACGTTATAGGAAATCATAATGACGTTATAGGTAATGATAGTGACGTTAACTGGTGGAATGACAAAGTGGTTGGCAAATTGGTACTCTCTTGGTTACCAATTGGTTAGTACTCTACCCAAAATGGTAATGCAGCCATCCTATTTTTCTTTGTACACAAGTTACGGAATGCGATGATGAATGAAATGAAACCAAATCTAAGAAAACTTTTGAGATGCAAAGAAGTGGTGGGTAAAAATATACGTATATGTGCATTTTTTCCATCAATTTACACCTAAATTTTTCTAAAAATACTTATATATAATAAAGTATTTTCCCAACAATAAAAGTTTTGGTTCCTTTCATTGCCCGTATTATTTAAAACACACACTGAAATTTTTACGTAAACATCTCAATTAGGTTTTGAGATATCATGTTAACAGTGGATTATTTTAATGAAAGCGAAAGTTTTAAGAAAATGGAAGTGAAAAACAAATTTTAACTGAAAAATAGGTGACCCTGAATGGAAGAACAGGATTTCCTTTAACTAGTAAAGATGAACTGTTTTGGAAAGAGGAAAGTCTGAACTACAAGAAATAATACTTAAAAAGTAAATCGCCAATGCGCTTAATAACCAGTGTTTTGAACGTAGTAGGATACCTTAAATCAGATATTTGTCCTGATGGGAAAGATTTTATTCGCCTTAACTTGTCAACTGTAAGGGCAGGTATGCAATAGCGTTTTATGGTCTTCTTAATCAAGTTTTTTTTTTGATTTGGTAAATTCAAAACAGATAAAAATCAAACTTCTCTCGTTTACTCAATTTTTTATAATAATGATAAGTGTTCGAACAAAGTGATTTTGATATCTCTATATTCTTTAATAAATCATATCCACTCTTTATAATGTTCTTTTGAAATGGGAATGATGATAGCTTTTCTTATCAAAAATAGTGCATAAACTATTCTTTTAAGCTGATATCAACATTATATCTATCGAATTGATTTGGGTTAAGTACACGCTTTGTTTTCATCCTTTTAACTGACTCTTATTCAAACAAACCAGAAAAACATCTTACGGTCATTTGTCTGGTTGCCAAATCTGGAAGACGATCGAAGTTTGAAGCAGGAACATAGTTCAGAAGATTCAATATTTGTTTTAGTTTTCCAGATAGACAGGAAGAAGAAAAGAACGCTGAAAAAAACCCATTAATCTATTGATTATTATATACAGGGTGAGCCAGGCTCACTGACTTATTTAAAAGGTCAATAAAAACAAAAGTACTTCAGTTATAGTTTGAATTTAATATTTTATTTAAGAATACAATATCCCAATTTTTTCCCCATACGGATTTGAAAATGGCATCGGTTAAATGGCGAACCCCCTTGTGCATACACTGATTAAGTCAATTTTTGAAGTTCGTGTCCACTCTTTGCAGCATATCAGTCGGTATGTTGGCGAAGGCGTCGTAATCCACATGCATTTTGACGAGCAACAAAATCGCGTTCAGCTAATTCTTGCCCAACTGCCAATTGATAGGGATGAAATGGAAGGTCTCGATGGAGAATTCGTCGAAGAGTGGTGTTAGAAATTCCCAGAGCAGCTGCATGTTTGCGAAGAACTGACTGCCTCACTCTTTCGTCTTTTTACTGAGTTCTGGTGGTCGGTTGATGTCCATTTCTGTGTTGAGCGAGACTAACGAATTGAGTGAACCCACGACGGAATCGAATGACGGCCAGGAACGGGTCTGAGAGGAGGAGTTTCAAAGCGAGCGCGGAAGGCACGTTGCGTAGTAACAAGTGAGCGACCGTAAGAAAAGAAGCTCTCAGCGGCGAAGGCCCACTTTCTCTAGATCAAAGCATAATGGCAACTAACTAGAGAGAGAAACAAACTTGGGGACTTTAACCTCCCGTTTCGCCACCTATCACCCCTTCTATCCACCCAACTCAAAGCTTGGGAGTTTTTTCAAATAAGAAAGTTTAGCTGGCGCATCCTGTATATATATATATATATATATATATATATTGGAATCATGAAGATTCTAGCTGTGAAATTTCATTTCTTTTTCGAAAATTTTTTTTAATACTTGCAGGCAAAAGATATTCAAATATTTATTATGGGATAAAAATAATTTATTAAATTTGTTTTAGTTGTTAAACATAATTTAGAAAAAAGGATTTTAATTCAGTACGCAAATATTATTCTTCAAAATCCTTAAATATCACTATTTTACACATGCAGATTAAGTCATGAATGAAGTTATTCCAAAACCTGTGTTTGGCAGTTCAAGCATGAAGTCATTCTTTATATGATTTAGCTACTAAAATGCTAAAACGATATAAATTATTAAAATAAATCAATAATTTCAACAATTTTTGAAAAAATATATTGCTGAAGATTGAGATGCAGCGCAATAATTTTAAAAGAATAATAATCCATTTAGTTATAACGTTTATTACTTCAGTGCGAATGGATGAATAACGGTTTTTAAATATTCTATTTTTACAAAAAAAGGAAAATAGAATTTGTAGCTATTAGCTCCTCAGTCAGCATCGAATAGTCATATTTTCCGAATAATAAGTCATTTACAGAGGTACAGTTTGATACAAGAATGATATGGAATTCGAAAACCTCTCAAGTGCGACATGAACTTTTATTAAATCTATCAACCGAATATTTTCTTAAATAAAAGTGCTACTTAATTAGATAAAAGAGAAAATTATCCAATATAGGAGTTAAATGCTTCATGTCTAGCAGTTTTATCAGTTATAAGTAACTAACTATTTTGGGAGGAGTCTAGATTGGTTTCATTTATATTCCATTTCGAAACAATCGAACAGGCGTCCCGGATTCGAGTCCTGGTTCGGGATGGTTGTTCTTCTGTGATCTCTCTGTGAGATGCGTGAATGTGTCCCCCAATAAAAAGGGGCTGTGCAAGCAAATGTGTGTGTCACATTCCTTTGAGCTAGAAGTCAGACTCCAACCCTCTGGGTGCTCATGGGTCTTTACCCTCAGAAGCTAATGCACCCTCTTTCGGTGGAAACACGGACAAGACATCCTCAAACAATCGAACCAACAGATTATCACTATAGCAAACCGAAAAAATGTACAAACGGAGTGCTTTTAATGGAATCGCAAAACATCCCAAATTAACCATTTCATTCCTGTTATTTTTATTTCATTTTATCAGAATAATATATTCATAAAAACTCCATATGCCTTATGAACTAACCTTCAAAGTAAAGAATGTCTATTAATTTTAAGGCTAATTCACACAGACACATTTTTTGGCAAAAAGGAATAAACCAATTAGAGAAATGGTTTACAAGAGTTCATTATTAAAAGGAATTTACAAGAGTTCATTATTGAAAGGAATTTACAAGAGTTCATTATAAAAATTTCAGCATGGATATGCGAAATAAGGTTTGACGTTTCAGAAGGCATATAAATTAAATATAAATAACAGAGCTACAGTTTTGTTTAAAATAGATAAAACAGTAAATAAAGAGAAAATTTAGTATTTTTTAAAATTTCTTTTTCGTGTTACCCGGATTATAATCATCAGTATAGTGAAAGAATGAAGCTATCTTTTACATTTTCAAAAATGAAACTTGTTTAATATTATGATTTTACTATATACCGAAAATAAACTAGAAAAAGGTCAAAACGTTATTGTCAAAATTTTCGTTCTAGCGAAGTTTTTATTCCAATTTATGTTGCAAGTTTCAAGAAAGAAACTTGTTTAAAGGATTAAAATCCAACATTTAAAAAAAAAATCCCACTATTTCATGCGCAGCTGACAACATTCGCAACATTCTCATTGTTCAAAGCATTTTGTGGTTCTTTTCAGACATCTGTTGATGACAACCAACGCAGAGGTTGCAATATTTCGCAACATTTTCCTTTTCAGATAAATTTATTTTATTACTTTCATGAGTTAGCGCGAAAAGAATACTAAAAAAAAAATTCCTAATTGAATTAAATCTAAAATGTTTTTTACCAGCAACTAACATGAAACATTTCTTAAAAGCAATTTTTCTATTACATTTTAAAGGGAAAAAAAGAAGATTGTTACATTGTCTCTTTCTATATTAAAGTATCCGACTACGTTCGAAGGAAGAATTTTTAAAAATTGGATTTTTAAAAACTATTTAAAAGTATGGTTTTTAGATGTCTTGTCAATTATAAAACAAAATACTATAAACGCAATAAATTTTTTTTAAATATAATATATTTTGAGAAATAGGAAAATGTGTAATCAATTCTAATGAAATTGAACCAAAACGGTGAACACTATACGCAAAATGGTAATTGCAGCAATCCTATTTTACCTTGTACACAGGTGATAGAATACAATGATGAATGAAATGAATCAATATTTTGAGATGCAAAGAAGTTATGGATAAAAATATACGTATTTATGCATTTTTTCCATTATATCACAATTAATTTTTCCAAAAACACCTCTAAATGAAAAAGTATGTCACCAATAACAAAATTTTTAGTCCATTTTATTGCCCATATCATTTAAAACACACGCCGTAACTTTTATGTAAATACCTCAATTAGTTTTTGAGATATCATGTAAATGGTGGAGAATTTTCATGAAAATAAAAATTTAGAGAAAAATGTAGTCAAAGACAAATTTGAGCTGAAAAATAGGTGACCCTGGATGGATGATAGGTGAGGCCTTCCTTTTCCTAGTAAAGACAGACTGTTTTGGAAAAAAGGAAAGTTTGAACTACAAGAAATAATAATAATAATCGGAAATGTGTTCGATAACCTGTTTTTTTAACGTAGACCTTAAAAGTTTTTTTAACGTGTACCTTAAAAGAACAAAACGATAAAATTTTGCAAATGGGTTGAAGTAAGAGTAAATGAAAAAATATTATAAAACATATGAAGTAGTAAAATATGAAGAACTGATAGCAAGATGTTACTAAAAATTCAAATTCTCATGGATAAAATTTCGGTTTTTAGTGAAAGAAATAAAAAAAATATTGGCAGATTCATTAAGAAGATAACTTTACATTTAAGCATTAGTTTATTTCAATTCTTATCAGTGTTCAGAAACTCATGATTTTTAAGCAATGTCATTTATTTTTCACACATAAAAAAATAAGAAATGGAAATGGATTTTCATAATTACTCAGATTATATGCAAATTTGCAACACTACTTTGGCATACATTTTATTCCTTTAAGAAAATATTAGAAATTAAGAATATTTTGAGCACTGTTCATCAAATAACTAACTTAAATTGGGGATATATTTTTAACCATCCGGAAATAAAAAAAAAATTTCACAAATGAAAGAGCACTAATGCCTTATACCCTTTCGTTTTAATTATTCTAACTCTTTTAATAATTTAATACTTTTTAATTAATTGAATGTAATACTTTTCTGACAATAATTTACCCTAAAAGAGATTTCAATTTGGACCCATAAAAGATATTATAACGAAAACGGCCATATCTTTATAATTTTCGTTAACATTAATTTTTTTTATTAAATCTAATACTCAGAAGTTCAGTATATGACATTTCATGTCATAAATATACTAAGCAACATATATATCAGTGTTTTACTTTTCTTGTTGCCTTTATTAGGAAAAATATAGGACAGCTTAACAATTATCACTGCGTTTCTGAATACATTTTGCAATAAAAATAATTAAAAATATATAAATAAAAAAATTCAAGGCATTTCAAAATTTTCAAATCTTTTAACAATCACACTCTTGTCAAAATATTTTAACCTTACATACATAGGATCTTATTCTAAAACACTTATTTATATACACTTTTGCTGAAACGAGTAGATTAAAAAATGACTAACAAAAAAAGAAGAGTTTAGGGTGGAATTAACAAGCAAATGGTCAAATTATTAAAAATAAATTTAAAAAAAATTCAAGACATTACAAAATTTTCAAAATTTTCTACCCTTTAACAATCACATCTTGTCCAAATATTTTAAAATTACGCACATAGGATCCTAAAACCCTTATTTATATAAAATAAACCTCATATATAAAACCCTTATTTATATATTTATTTATATATAAAACCCCTATTTATATAATTATATCAGATTTTTGCTGAAACGAGTAGATTAAAAAATGACTAACATAAAAAGAAGAGGTCAGGGTGGAACTTAATAAGCAAAGGGTCAAAAAATGACTGCAGGAAACGATGGCATACGGCCAAGATTTCATAAATTATTACGAATGCGAAAGATTGAACTTCCTCTTCCTAATTTACTCACCTACTCAAACAAAACAATTACACTTTTAATCGATTTATGAGCTGAACGAATATGGCATCAATGTTTAGAACTCACCTATGGATATTACAGCAGACGATAACGTTTGACAGTCGCAGTAGAAATGTCAAGATGCGGATGCCAGAGATTCCCGCCACAAAATGATCGTGTTCGCGATTTCGCCGGTTTAGAATCTCTCTAGTGACGTCACACGAACCGGCTTGAGCGGATTGGCGGAAAAACTAACCAGGTCAAAATGAAACAAAAACAAAACGGTTTTTTTCTTCATGAACAAAAGAAATATCTCACTTGTTATAACAACTGATACGGTCGAGTTCATTCTGTAAAACTAAAAGGACTCGGTAGTCGGCTTTAATCGTATTTTAAAGGTTAATGTAGATTATGAATGTTCTAAGAAATATTTGACACGGTATAATGATGATATTGAGACATTTGGCAGAAAATATCAGTACAGATAAAATTGTTTTCTCGATTATTCATTTGAGGAAAGCCGATGCGCTTGAAAGAAAATGACGAATCAAAGGAAGCGTAAAGTCGTTTGGCAATGGTATTTTAATTTTTTTCAAATCAGTTTTCAAGGGTTAACTAGTTAAAATAAATCAGTGATCCAATTCAAATTTTGGGTTAATGAATAAAGTTCAGAATTCGTCTATTGGTGATATCGCATAAAATAAGCATCTTTCTATTCTGGTTAGCATTTTGAAATTTATCTATCCTTAACAATTAGATAATTAAGAAATTCTAACATGAATTCTGAAAATTAATAAAATGAATAATATATACATATTTTTTTATTAAATTTGCATCAAATAATTCAAAATATAAATGCTACTTATATAACTATTAATCATTCAAATCAAAATTATTATTTTATTACAGTTGAACATTCATTAACCCCTTAACGGTCGCATCATTTTGAAGAAAATGGTCATAAAAGTGCCTATTTTTTTTATTCAAGAAAATTATATAAAACTGAGTGCATAGTTTAATAAAGTAAATCAGCTATCTCTAAAAGCATTGCAAATAGTCTAGGGCAGCCGTCTGGTGTATATATTGAGTAATGAACATGATTCTGGGCATAAGAAATAGATTCTTTTAACATTTTTGGCGCATTACTTTTGAATACGCCAGCCCGGAAATATCACGGGCGCGAGAATTAGGGGTAGAAATTTCACCTCGTCATTTTCATTGGAGCGAGAAGGAAGGGGTTAGTAAACGAACAGTGTGTAGACCAAATAACAATAATTTATTTCAGAAATTAAAAGTAAAACGAATATTAGAGAGCTTTAATTTTGTAAAGTTTCTGTGCATTATATTTGCACTTCCTCGTATATGAAAAGAAAGTATTCTAATGGTCAAAAAAATTCAAACTCGAAATTTGTGAGATTTCAGACTTTTATTAAGTCTGGAAAAAAATATATTTTGGAATTTCGTTTGTCTGTCCGTCTATGAACATGATAACTCAAACCGCTTTCAGAAGAATTTTAATGCATGATCTTTACGCCAAATTTATAAGATCCTATCAAATTTTGAACCAAACTTATTCAGAGGAATTTTATTTGTCTGTCTGTGCGATTATAAGTAAACGTTATAATTATAAACATAAATAGGTAGAGAAATAAAATTTAGCACGTTTTTTTGTCATCAAAAGTGTAAAACATTTACAATTTTTTTTATTAAATGAGCAAAATAGTTGATAATCTGCGTTGACAGATACTTTTGAATGCAAGAAAAGGCAAAAATCGAAAATGTTGCGTCATAAATAATTAATTTTTGATAAGTGATTAATTGATCATGTTAGAAAGACTGTAGTTCTATATTAATCTTCAATTTTAATTGGTAAGGGGAAAAAAAGACGTCGAAACGCAGGTTCAATCCTTTACAATGCTATGAAACACAAAACTCTCATGTGCGGAGCTTCAAAAATAAAAATCAGAGCACTCGTGGTATTGTTTAGACCGCAACTTTGCCTTAGCACATTGCATGCGGGTCCATTTCGCGGCGGAATGGTTCCTGGAGCGGGCGTTTCGCGCGTCCATTGAGTGATTCAGTTCAATCTCAACAAATCGAAAATGAGTTCATTTTTTAACCAAACTCTCGTATTTTATATTGAAATAGATAAATAACAACCATCAGATTTTGGTAAACCAAAAATATATTTTTAGTGGATACATTTATAATAGTATCGTAAAAAGGAAAAATCAAATAGAAATAGTAGTATGTAGTTTTCATATTTTCGAATGATGTTCTGTATAAACATTTTTACATTACAAAAAAATGAAAAGAGCAATCCTAAAACGAATAGCGTTTTACAGTGGGCAAAGCATTTTCCTCTATGAAGAGGCAACATTCCCTAATTTTCCCAAAGGTAAACAAAAAGTGAATTTTAAATCTAAATTAATTCTTTTAATTAACCTTCCCGTTCCGCATTCATTAATGTCAAAACTAGTTTTACAGTATTCGTCTCAATTTTTACATAATCTCTGTAGTAGAAAAGAACATTCGGCTTCCTGTCTATACCGTTATTTGTGCACCCACCAACAAACCATGCTGTTTCACTCACCAGTACTAGTAGGTGACCGTACTAGTCCGCTCAAGGATCAATAGTCGGAAAACGTACAAGTACGCGACCCGCATACAATGTGTTGAAAAGGGCAGGGAAAACAACCTCTATTTTTTGGAAAGAGAGGAAAGTTCCTGGAGACCATTCCTCACTTGTTTATGTAAATGTTTATTCTAGAAAAAAGATTTCCATTTAAGGTATCCGACTACGTTCGAAAGAAAAATTTAGAACATTTTAATTTTTTTAAACTATTTATTGTTTTTAGATGTATATATCACTATAAATACGAAGAAAAAAATATTATAAAATAATATAATGTTATTAAGAAAATAAATATAATATTATATACTTGAAAATATATTATATTTTGAGAAAGAGGAAAATGTGTATTAAATGTTAATGAAATTGAACCAAAACGGTTCACACTCTACACAAAATGGTAATGCAGTAATCCTATTTCCCTTCGCACACAAGTTACGGAATATAATGATGAAAAAAATGAGCCAAAACCTAAAAAAGATTTTGCGGTGCAAAAAAGTGATGGGTAAAAATATACGTATAGATGCATTTTTTCCATCAATTCACAACTTAATATTTCTGAAAACAGGTATAAATAAAAAAGTATTTCGCAGACATTAAAATGTTTGGTTCATTTCATTGCCCACATCATTGAAAACCCGCGCTGAAATTTCTCTGTGAATACCTCTATTAGCTTTTGAAATACCATGTTAACGGTGGAGAATTTTTATGAAAATGGAAGTGAAAGACTAATTTTAATTGAAAAAATCTGTGACGCTGGATCATAGGTCAGGTCTTCCTTTTCCTAGAAAATACAAACTGTTTTAGGAAAGAGGAAAGTCTGAACTACAAGAAATAAAAACAATAAAAAAAAGTCGTCAATGTTGTCTATAAGCAGTGTTTTCAACGTAGTCGGATACCTTAATATAAAAGATATATTAAAGTCTAGAATAAAAAATTAAGACTGCAAAACCATTGCTTACAAAACTGTATTTAACTTTAAAATTTATTTCCAGCCAATGCTACCGAATTTTCCAAGCAAACGAATTACGGAATCTATTTGTGTGTGTTTTTTCATACGCACATCAATAGTACATTAATAACGCATCAAATACGCTATGCTAATCTATGCAGATTGCAGAAGAAAAAAGATATGTAATGTAAGGCAATTTGTAGTTTCAAATGACATGCACGGCTGCGTTGACTATTTCTGCTATCACGCAAACTGCACGGTTTCATGACAAACACAATCCAACACAACAATCAAGAGAACAAGAACAAACACAACAATCAAGTTTCAGAATTCAAATCTTTTTTTTTCCCACACAACATCGTAAAGTATATTGCAAAATTAAATAGTATCAACTAAATTAATCATTTTTCAAATAATGTTAATATGCTAATTATTTTTTCAAATAATGTTAAATGTACTTATTAACTAGCTGATACCCGACGCGTTGCTGCCGCAGAAGAATCTTGGAAATATCGTTTGGAATTATCTTTTTTAATTAAGAAAGATGGGAAGAAGGATATTTATTTTCTTGTCGGCAGTGAATATATTCATTGAAATATTGTATATATAAAAGATAAACATAAAGAGTATTTATTCTATTTTCATTATTCTATTCTACAAACACCTATTCATTTTTATGCATTCGATTTGAGTGTTCTTTTTAAATTGTAAAACCCGGTGTTCTTTCAGAATGGTAATGAAAGAAACCATTTATGGTATCTCGCGATTCGTTTAACATTCGTTCAGAATTCTCAAGTTTAATGATAAAATATGTGAGTAAAATGTTTTCTTTTAAAATGGATTAAACATAGAAAATATATTTATACCATAAAATCTTTGATATAGACAAAAAGATAGTTTTTGAAAACTAAGATGATCGGACGGATCGATCGCAATTGGATGAGCGGTATGGCATCGCATAAGAGACATACAGACATACATTCATTTTTTATTTATATAAATGAAAACACTCTTATGCTCAAAAGTCCTATTGAAAAGACGATTACTTACTTAAAAATTTAAGAATAAAAAGTTAATTTCGTGATCAAAAACTAAAAGTCCACGGGTATGCACAATTGAACACACATTTCGTGAAAAAAAATAAAACAATCTAGTAAGTTCTTTATATTAACATCCATGGGGAAAAAAGTGAGCAAATTGTTATTATAGTATTATTGTACCAAAAGAAAGATTTTCTCATCGAACTACTAAGCGGAAGTTCAGGGATCGTAAAATACTTAGTGAAAAAAAAATGCTCGGGATACTTAAAAAAATAATGAAAAAATAACATTTCATCATGTTTAAGATACCCGACTACGTTAAAAGCACTGGTTATCGACCACATTGGTGATTTTTTAAAGTTTTTATTATTTCTTGTAGTTTAGACTTTTCTCTTCCCCAAACAGTACATCTTTTCTAGAAAATGGTAGGCCTCACCTATCACCCAGGGTCACAGATTTTTCAGCAAATATTTGTCTTCCACTTCAGTTTTTTCAAAACTTTGAATTTGCATAAAAATTCTACTCTGTTAACATGATATCCCCAAAACTAATAGAGGTATTTGAATAAACATTTCAGCATGTTTTGTATGATATGGGCGATGAAACGAACCCAAAGTTTTATTGTGGGTGAAATACTTTTTTCATCAATAGGTGTTATTAGAAAAATTAAGTTGTAAATTTGTAGTAAAAATGCATATATGCGCACATTTTTACCCATCACTTCTTTGCATCTCAAACTTTTTCTTATATTTCGGTTCATTTCATTCATCATCATATTCTGTAACTTGCTTACAAAGACAAATAGGATTTCTGCATTAATATTTTGTGTAGAGGTTAAACCAAGTTGGTTCAATTTCATTAAAATTGACTACACATTTTCCGATTTCTCAAAATATATTTTCAAATAATATGTTTGTCTTTGCAGTGTTTATTATTGGCAATACATGTAAAAACCATAAATAGTTTCTAAAAAATCCAATTTTTCAAAATTTTTCCTTCGACCGTAGTGGAAAAAGGGAAAAAAAAGGGAAAAAGTTTTCAATCTCCTGCTCGTTCAGTAATGAGAATCTAAATATATTATCCAAATATAGGAAGCCAATTATAAAGACTTATGCGAAATTTTCTAACCAATTCTCCAATGAAGATGTTATATACATAAAATTGTAGAGAAATGGCAGAAGCATATAAATCACGTACTCAGATTTTTATTTTCATAAGCCAGCAATTGAAATTTTTTTGCCCTTTTTAGTAAAAAAATCGAATATGTATTTTGGATATCTAAATGAAAACAAAAATTGACACAGAATTACGATTTTAGTCTCATAATCCCGAATTACATTTATTTAAATCATTGTGTTTCTGAGTTATTGCTCTTTGAGGATTTGATTCGAATTCTTATATGGATCTGCAATTTAAATGCTAACATTATGCGCCAAATTTTATCCATGTAGCCTTTTGCGTCTTAAAGTAATCTGTGCACGTACTCTCGGTCAGACAGATAAAAAAAATTTGAATATATTTCTTTCAAAATTTGATAGAAATCTGTAATTTTTATGTCAAGATTACATCTCCAACTCTATCTACGCTGCTTAAAGCGTTTTTGAATTATTGCATTGTCAGATTAACAGATTTAATTCCAAAAATAGATTTTTTCGGCCTCAAAACGATTTGAGGCTCGTCAAAATCTGGAGACTGAATGTTTCAACGATAATTATATTTTCTGCTTTCTAATATTATATTAATATTTCTAATTCGAGAAAAAAAAATGTGAGAAGTTTAGAAGTTTTTATAATCTAAAGAATATGCAATCAATAATTCGTAAATCAATCAACAGATCAGATCTTTCATTCAAATATATTCTTTAGAAGACATCCGTTTTATTTTCTACAAGCCACCTTCGGCAACCAGCTGGTTCGCCACGAGTAATGCGTTGTAAAATTTTCAATTAAATTCTTCTGTGTTTTGCTCTCTTTGTAACTTCTCAGTCAAATATATTCAAAATTCGACAGTCGCGTATCTCATACTATTAGAGAATCCTTGCGATAATTTGTTCATTGCACCATATCTCTCTCTGATTCGCAATAAGCTGCCATGGAATTAAGAAGAAAATATCACATTTTATATTTGTGGCATAACATTACGCTTCTTTTTAAACACGTGTTGAACATCACACTTCCCTCGGTTCAATTTCAATAAGAGTTAGTTTAATTATTTAGTTTGAGTTTTTGTCAAAATGACGGCAATCACTGGTGCACTTTTAACGTACTCTTACGTACTAATATATATATATTTAAATTCATTAAAAATAGAAAATGAATTTTATAGGTTAAAACATTGTTATCAACGAAAAAAGTCATTTTTAAGAGGATTTAAAAAAAAACAGTTTTATAGTGTAATTTTTTCAAGAATTATCGCTCACAAATTCCAATTATTAGCTTAATATTAATTAATTAAAGTTTCAAAAAAATTTCGTCCAATCGCACTTTTTCATCCTCCAAAGTAAATATTACATACCAAGTGCCATATCTCTAGATCATATGG
This sequence comes from Argiope trifasciata, assembly GCA_026543055.1. NCBI lineage: Eukaryota > Metazoa > Arthropoda > Arachnida > Araneae > Araneidae > Argiope > Argiope trifasciata. Next base: position 229,908 of record JAPMOQ010043689.1, on the reverse strand, counting down.
TCTGGTGTGTAACACACAAACTAACACTAACACACACACAAACACACACACATTCATACATACATATACGCAAACACATATTCATTGGACTATCAGCCTTGAAGTAATTCCGGAAATTGATTGGCCTGGAATTGGTATATTTTTTTAAGGCGGTGGATAGTAAGATCTAAAAAAAAACACTTTTTAAGGTATCCGACTACGTTTAAAACTCTGCTTATCGACCACATTCGCAATTTTTTTTAAAAAAAGTGTTATTTCTTGTAGTTCAGACTTTTTCCTTTCCAAAACAGTTTATCTTTTGAAGGAAAAGGAAGGCCTGAACTATCATCCACGATCATATATTTTACAACTAACATTTGTCTTTGACTTCCATTTTCTAAAAACTTTAATTTTTGTAAAAATTCTCCACCGTTAACATGATATCTCAAAAACTAATAGAGGTATTTAAATAAAAATTTCCCGCGTGTGTTTTAAATATAATGGGCAATGAAATGGACCAAAAGGTTTATGGCTGTTAATTATTTTTTCCTTTATAGGCGTTTTTTTAAAAAAATTAAGTTGTGAATTTATGGAAAAAAGGAATATATAGGTATATTTTTACCCGTCACTTCTTTACATCTCAACATGTTTCTTATATTTTGGTTCATTTCTTTCATTATTATATTCTTTAACTTGTATACAAAGAAAAATAGGATGGCTGCATTACCATTTTGTGTAGAGTGTTAACCGTTTTGATTAAATTTCCTTAAAATTTATTACAATTTATTTTTATTTCTAAAAATGTATATTCAAATTTTTTTTGTATTTATAGTATTTTGTATTATAATTGACAATACATCTGAAAACAATTGTTTTAAATAGTTTTTAAAAAATCCAATTTTTCAAAATTTTTCCTTCGAACATACCTTACCTTAACAATAATATTCCTTTTTTTTATAAATCAGTCAATTTTAATGATTGATATAACACTGACTCACAGAGTAAAGTATGAAAAAATCTAACAGTTATTCATCAATGAATTTCTTAACTCAAGTTACATAAAATATAATAATAATTATTATTATATTATTTAGACCTAGTGAACAGTACTAAGCAATATTTTAGCCAATTACTAATCGTTTACAAACTTGCCATTTGACCCTAATTTGACTGCGTATCCTGTATCTATATAATACTATAATACGAGGAATGGTTGCCAAGTCGAAAATCGCCCCAGAATTAATAAACTCCGGTAAAGTTGGGGGTCTGGGTTTTTGACCACGAGGAATCGATTGGCGCCGGTTTTGAAGCGCTACGGTCGAGCAGTTCGGTGTTACAGATAGCATATTTTCAAACTTTATTAGTTCGCCACAATGGCTACTTAAATTTTCAAGCGGTAACGTGCTGCCATCTATAGCCAATATGGCGAACTAATAAAGTTTTATGTTTATGCTGTTATAGGTTTATAATATGTTTCTTATGTATGTAAATATGTTTGGTTTTTCTAAATAAATTTGTCAAAAATATTGAACTTCAACACATTTCAATCTTTACCTTTGTATAGAATAGTTCCCTTTCCAAACTCTAACTTTGTTTAGAATAGTTTACAATGGTGCACTTTAACCGGTTATCTTTTCACCAATGGTTTCACAAATTTTCTTATGGCATGTATTGTTTTGATAAATCACAATTGAAAATTTAAATCTTCGAGTTAGCTTCGATACCTGTTTTCTCCGAGCGGAGCTCGGTCACCCGCTGGTAAATTTAAACATATTTACTGTAAACAAAAAGCTGATTTATTAAATTGATGATATAGATATCGCAAACGATCGTAGAAACATCTGCCTTGCATTTATTTTTTTAGAAAACATAACATTTAATATTCATTTAATTCCATCCAATCACGTGTTGAAAATTACATTTTTATATGTTTAATTTACAATAATTATTTATTTTTTAATTTCAGTTTTTTTTTCAGTTTGATGGCAACGTATTGATAAAAGATATTTTTTTTCCTTTCGCGCGTAACGTGCTCGTGCGGATTAAATTTTATTATTTAGTCCGAAATATGTTGTTGAAAAATATAGTTAAAATATTTCTTTTAAAAATTCGTGAAAAATAGTAGCTTGAAACTTAATAGTAGTTGAAAGACTGGTACCATTTGAAAGCTAATTTTTTTATCTTTAACTTGATGTAAAAGTCATCTTTGTGCAATAATATCTTCAGAAATTAAAGTGGAAAACCTCGAAATTTCGCTTAATTTTTAATAAATTCTAATTCTAATTAAAAATTAGCAAAAAAGGGCACCGAGGTGCACATTCCAGACCTCCAAGGCATACATGTACCATATTTGGTAGCTCTAGATGGAACGGTCTGGCCTGTAGAGCGCCATATTCTATTCCTGGCTATAATCTATCTTTTTGCTAAATTTCATCCAATTCCGTGTGGCTTGATTTAGTAACAAACATCCATCCATCCATCTATTCAAAGTTTCACATTTAACGGAATAATAAGAATGACCAGATGACAGCGACTGCATTGACTTGAGCTAGGATTGTGTCTAAAGGCATCAGCAGTTATGATACTCTGCCATTTTAGGAAGTAGGTCCTGTCGACGGTAGGGGGTAGCTTATTCCCCTCATTTCTGTACTCACCAGGGTGGTGAGAACCAAACAACAAGCTTCTCATCCCCTTTTTAGAGGTGCCCCTGGGAATTATAAAAAATTGGTCACCTCATTTTATATACAACTATTTCGCTAAAGCAAAAAATACACTCCTGTTATTGAATCTACTGAAATAATAGCAGTCAAGATTTTTTTTTTATAACTTTTTGTGGAGATTACGACCTGCAACCCTCTGCTCTTATGCATCGATGAAATCTTTCGGTTACGTCGGTATTTCTGTTCACCAAAGACTGCACTAAAATTTTCCAGGACTTTATTCAGATGACTTTTCTCAAAACGCCCCTTGATGCTCAAATTACTGATGATGACGATGATGTCGTGTCCGTGTTCTAACGGAGAGGGAGTGCAGTAGCTTCTGAGGGTAAAGACCCTTGAGCACCCGGGGGGAATAAGTCTCACTTCTAGCTCAAATGAACACACATTCGCTTCCACAACCCCTTTTTACAGGAGGACACATTCATACATCTCACAGAGAGAACACAGAGTAACAACCATGCCCAAGACTCGAACCCGTGACGCCTGTTCGATTGTTTCGAAATGGAATATAAATGATGCTAATCTAGACCCATCCAAGGCATTTAAGAAGTTTTTCGAAAATATATACATAATTGTTTCTTCATGTGTTTGCAAACTGAATTCGATAATGGCTTGAACAAATAGCCATGTATTCCCTTTTCAGTTCTGGCTTTGTCCCTATGAATAGTTAAGCCAAAGAATTTGTAAACCATTAAACACACAGTATCTTGTCAAAAGACAAGGTAGAAAATGTGGTGGTGGAGGTTCTAATTCCACTTGGTCATATCAAGCCCGAATGAGCGGAGCTCTTTCGAATGAAAGCAGAGGTGTGCGCCTTTCGTTGTGAACAAGTACCGTTCAGGTGAAAGAGCGAACACACACGTCACAACCCTTTGTAGGGGACGGCCGAACTCATTCATCCATCCGCAAGTGAGAATTCAGATCCCAATCAGAGACAGGCAAATTACCCTCAAAGGTATTATTTGTTGTGGGAACTTGGAGGACGTATTGAACGTGCCCCCACTGCCATCAGCCAACACGGCGGTCTTTGTCCGAGACGAGGACAGAACTCGCCACCTTTCGGTGAAAAGACAGACGCTCTAACAACCAGGCGACCGCGGCCCTAGAAAATGTAGTAACGAGATATTTGATGCAGTCTCCTTGAGACTTGAAGTTAAGTTTCATGAGCAGAGATGGGATTGTTAAAAAAATTTTCTATCAGTCACAGAATAGCTGATCATAGAGGATAATTAAGGTATCCGACTACGTTCGACGGAAAAGTTTTGAAAAATTGGATTTTTAAAAATCTATTTAAAACTATGGTTTTTAGATGTATTAACAATTATAATGCAAAATACAATAAATACAACAAATTTTTTTTTGAAAACATAATAATTTTTGGGAGATACGAAAATGTGTAGTAAATTTTAATGAAATTGAACCAGAACGATTAAAACTCTACTGAAAATGGTAATGCAGCAATTCAATTTTTCTTTGTACACAAGTTATAGAATACAATGATGAATGAAATGAACCAAAACTTATGAAACATTTTGAGATGCAAAGAAATTATGGATAAAAAAATACGTATGAATGCATTTTCCCCCACAAATTTGCAGCTTCATTTAACTTAAAACTGCTAGAAATGAAAAAGTATTTCGCCACCGATAAAATGTTTGGCTCATTTCATTGACTCCATTATTTAAAATACGTGCTGATGTTTTTATGTTAATTTGCCTCTTTTTGTTTTTGAGGCTAACGGTGGAGAATTTTTATGAAAACTAAAGTGTGAGAAAATTGAAACATATTTTAACTGAAAAATATGTGATGTTGGAAGATAAGTCAGGCCTTCCTTTTCCTAGAAACGTTGAACCGTTTTCGAAACAGAAAAATATGAACAACAAGAAATAAAAACATTCGCCGATGTGTTTGATCACCAGCGTTTTTCACGTCTTCGGATACCTTAAATGTCTCACCCAAAACTTCTTATTTATTTCCACATGCCACCTGCGTAAGCAGTTGGAATCATTTAGATTTCCACTTTGCTGACTGAAAAAGAATTTATTAAAATTCACAATGTAAAGAAGGAGATAGTTTTTAATCAGAAATTTTTGCTATTTTCTGTTGTGACCAATTTTATACATATTTTAAAATTATAGTTAAAAATTTATTCGGTAAAATAGGAAAGTTATATTTTGATCTAAATCAAAATTAAGAAAGAAAATTCGGTATAGACTTTTTTTTCTTTTTACAGTAAACTACGTAAAAGTGAAAACGTAAAAGTGAAAAACAAAGGAACTAAAAATTTTTATTTAAACTCCAACGAATTAAAAAAAAATGGGGGGTTTTCTCAAAGGGGACAGAAATCTTCGGACGGGGGAGAACATATAAAATTTGGTTCCAATTTACCTTCAGAAGAATACAGAGCGATTAATTTCCTATTTAAATCAAAGTGATATTTATTGCAAATTTAATTCTAATAAATAATTATTAGCAGGATATTAGAGAATTAAAATTTTGTCACTGAATAATGGAGGATAAAAGAAAATGAAATGTCAATAACATAATCTATACTAATATATAAATATGAAAGTTTGGATGGACGGATGGATGTTTGTTTGTTTCTCCATCACGCGTGAGCGGTTGAACAGAATGGGATTAGCACAGAGGTAGAGTAGAGTCAGGAGTAGAACAGAGGCTACTTTTGATTCCGGTTCATTTTTTATTCGTTAAAAACTGACTTACGCTCCAAAAAGCCGAAGCCAAATCCCGCCAAAGAGGAGGAAGGCTTTATTTCCCAACAGAGTTGAGGTTAGGCTTAGAAGAATTTAGACCGATTATTTCAAAGGATTCTATTAATTTTCTTTGTGTTTAATGCATTTAAAATCAAATGTTGTTCATGAATCGATCTTACGGATTCATTCTAAAGTACTTTAAAATGAAAAGAAAACAGAATAAAGGAAATGAAATTTTTTTTATCAGCATTGCATTACCGCAACTGGCGAAGGAAAGTCAGACATGTGGGTTACGCCAACTGGCGTTGAAAGTTCGCGCGTGATTGTCGTGACATCAACTGTGTTAGCACGTGATGACAACAGTGTTTTCATTTAAATTAAGAGTTTAAAAATGATGTGTATCATACTGTTGCAGCTATCTCCATCTCGATCCATAAATAAAATGGATTTGACCGAACTTGATTTGCTGTTTCGTTTTATTTCGGGTCTACAATGTAAATAAATTGTTCTTAAGATAGTTGTGTGTTATAAAATTGTGTTTGTGTTATATATTTTTGGTATATGCTTATACTTTTAAATGCATCGTTTTTGAGTTAGGTTTATATTTTATTTGTCATTATTTGATAGATTTTCGTACATAAACACCAAAATTTCAGCGCGAACAGAGTCGCTGGTAATAGCTAGACTTAAATAAAATGTACCGGACTGTTATATTGGAATAAGATCTTCAAATTATTATTTTAATTTCATAATAAATAATAGAAAATAATTATTAACTTATTGTTAAATTTGACTAATCAATGATATATTAAGCAAAACGATTAATTAAATGGATGCTATACAAAATGAAATTAATTGTGTTTGTTCTCCAAATTATCGTTATTGCTGTTATTTTTGGTGAAATAAATACCTTATTTAAAATAAAGTCATTTTATCTCAATGAATATCAGAAAATAAAATTACTATTTAAAAATTAAAATAAAAATATTTTAGAAGAATATTCCTTTGGATAAATTTCTAAAGAAAAATATTTTTGTAAAGAAAAAAAAAATGCATTTTTCAATTCCTCAAATAAAACCCCTTATAGTTCTTTCAAAGGTAAGAATTATAGAGAGCAAAATGATAAAGTATTCATAAGTTGTAAGGAAAAAAAAGTTTTTTCCATAAGTTTGATCTGCGTTAACACACAGATGAAAAATGAAATACAAAAAGAATATTAAAAATGAAATACAAAAATAGTTTCAATTAGAATTTCAGATTTGAAAGTTGATGAAATTTTAAATTACTTTTAACTAATCAGCCTTATTACCACATCATTACCTCATGGTAATGTTGTATACAAATATCACCACGAATTATATATTGTGGTAATATATATATTTGTAAATATTACCACAATGTATACAAATATATATGTTTGTATAATATATACAAATTAACTATTTAATTTATTTTACCTTGTTCTTCATATTATTTATCAACAAAATTGAAAGATTTTTTTTCCAATAGTTTTGATTTCTATATCAAATAAAATCTTTTTTTTAATCACTTTTACATCTCAAAAAGCGAGAGAATTTGATAAGAATAGAATAAATTTAGTTAAAAATAACTAAAATTCCAAAAAGAGATATGCGGCTTCAAAGTGCCCACCCGAATGCAGCACTTTAAATTATTGCATTTTATCTTGTAATAATCATTTTTTCTTTCTTTCTTGAAATTATAAAGGATTATGTTCAAATGAATAATGATTTCCACAATTCTCGAGATCAACAGCGATGCAATAAACGATTTCTCACTTAAGGTATCCGACTACGTTCAAAGGAATATATTTTTTAATTTGATTTTTTAAACCATTTAAAACTATGGTTTTTAAATGTATTGTTAATTATAATACAAAATACTATAATACTACAACAAGATTGTTTGAAAATATATTTTGGGAAATAGGAAAATGCGTGGCACATTTTAATGAAATTGAACCAAAACGGTTCACACTCGACACAAAATTGCAACACAACAATGCTATTTTTATTTGTGCACAAGTTATAGAATCGAATGATGAATGAAAGGAACCCAAATCTAAGAAAAGTTTTGAGATGCAAAGGAGTGATGGGTCAAAATATACGTGTAGATGCATTTCTTCCATAAATTAGCAAGAATTTTTTTTCAAAAAACACCTATAAATGGAAGAGTATTTCACCCACAATAAAACTGTCGGTTCATTTCATTGCACACACGCGCTGTAATTTTTACGTAAATACCTCTATTTCTTGTTTGAGACATCATGTTAACGGTGGAGAGTTGTTATGAAAAATAAAGTTTTGAGAAAATGGAAACTAAAGACAAAGTTTCATTGAAAAATATGTGATCCTGTAACATTGGTCAATCCTTCCTTTTCACAGAAAAGACAAAATGTTTCGGAAAGAGAAAAGTCTGAACTACAAGAAATAACAATAAAAAAAATCGCCAATGTGTTCGATAACCAGTGTTTTTAACGTAGTCGGATACCTTAAAACGATATTCAGTAGAAGTGTAGTAGTAAGTGGCTGTGGTATGTGAAATACTCGAAAATGAACTCAACAGGAAAAAGATGGGATTTTTGAAATGGTGATGCTTATTGTTTGGGCACAAATAACAAACCACAATATACGCCATATAACATGTGTGATGCTGAAACTGCTCCAATTTCTTTACTAAGCAAACGGTTGAAGTTAGCTAACAAACGAGGTCTGATGATATCTTAATAAGCCAGTAACAGCCAATAGACAGAGGCGTACGCTTTTGTCGAATGATTACGTGACTGGACTTCAAACCCACACATCGCAGGTTCGATCCGTCACCACACATTGGTGACCTCGGACTATGAACGTTCAAACTGATGTCGTGGTGAAACCTACCCGCAGCAAACGCAAACCAACACAAAGTCGTCAGACTCACTTGACGCAGCAGCAACTCTCTTCGCTTGCCAAACGCTTGGCGGTACCGAAATATTCTCTTTATTCGCCAAAGCGCTTGGTGGAATCGAAGCACTCATTTCGCTCGCCAAGACGCTTGGCGCTATAAATAATCGTTCGCCTACTACCATCTCACTGGTAGGGGAGTATTGTGGGGACATCTTAATACGCCAGTAACAGTCAATAGACATGAGAGTACGCTTTTGACGAATGATTAAGTGACTGGACTTCAAACCCAAACATCGCAGGCTCGATCCGTTACCACACAGTACTTCTTGACCATTCAGCACACAAAACTATAACCAGATTTTCGATTAACGTTCATTTATTTGAATTTTAAAGAGTCGTAATAGTATCGCGTAGATGAAATCAGCGTAGAAAGAACTCCGGGTTGGAACACATTTCGTTACAATAATAATAACTTCAATTGTAATGAAACTTGCTGTTCAGTACTTTGCTGCCAACGAGCTAAGTTGGCGGACGCCCATTCCAGGGTCGCTCCTTTTTTGTAACTGCGAGGGTCGTGACCCTTCAGAAAGGGACTCGGATGCGATGCATACCGTTGATAGCAGAGTGACTTTATGCCCCTTCCTTTAGTAATAAACAGCATAATAAAGAATAATCGTTTCATCATTTCAGTTACAACGCAATTCCTCTGTTAATTCAATTCGTTACACCGCAAACTTTCAGTTCATTTCTCATCATCAAGTGTAGAGCCATCATAACTCTTGCTCTAATTTAACGCAGACTGAATAGCTCAGTTGTTATGAACTGAAAGTGACAGATCGCAAATTCGTAACTGAATAGCT
>JAPMOQ010043689.1:174126-220332 GCA_026543055.1 Argiope trifasciata | reverse complement strand
ATATTATATCACTTTGAAAAAATTCAGTGATACTTATTTTAATTTTGCACAGTTTCTTTACAAATTTTCAAAATATTTTTCCAGCAGATTTCATTTATTTCAATGTAAAGTTTAATGCGTATTACGAAGTAATTAAAATAAATATTTCGCTTGCGCGTTATAAAGACTATAACTAAGAAAACGAGTTTAAAAATTAAATAAAAACAGTTAAATAAATTTGCCACCATATAATGCGAAATTTTAGATCAGAGGTTCGCATGTTCTTTAAATTTTGTTCCAGCATTAACTTGGTAAAATGTTAATCTATTTTATAACATATTTCCCCTCCCTCACAAACTCACTACCTAAAAGAAGTAAAGTGAGAAATTTTGAACGCCTACCGAGCATTTCATTTTGTTCATGCTCCTTTCGCCTGGCGATAATTGGATGACCCATAAAAAGAGGTCAATGTTTCGGCCGTTTACGATAAATGTAAGCCAGACATTCGCCTGTTTCAGGTAATAAATTAAATAAATAACGTCATATATAATGAGTTAAATCAACAACTCTTTAGGGCTCTTTTTAGGGTTTCGTGTGTGTGTGTAACGCTGCTTTCATGTGATTAAAACCGCTTCTACGCAGTGTCGGCATTTTAAATATTCTTTTTCATCCTGATAAATTAAAATTTACATACATATTTGGAGAAGGTATCATGCTATCACTTTTCATAACGTTGCTATTTTAATGTGATTTAAACATGGAAAACGAATGCAAACCGAAAACAAATATAGTACTTTTAATATCTAAAAGAAATAAAATTTGGCATTTTAATGACAATTTTGATAAAACTTCTTTCTTAAAGTTTTTTCTTCTAATACAGGAGCGAGTAAAAACTCGGCCCTGTAGTTGGTTGCATTAAAAAAATACTGTTACAGAATTTTACTTTCTCACACAAATAATACCATCGTAAAAAAGGATTTATAGTCATCATATTGGACGGTGTCCGGGTGTCACATCAGAGATTGGTGACAAACGAGGCGACCATTTGGCGACAAAATGGATAACACCCGATATTAACTCCTCACACAACACATCGATGGACCCTATTAGTTACTCCTCACACCACATTCATTTTGTTAATTATATATAATATATCACTCTTTAAAATAACCACACCATATTAGAAACAATTTTTTATTAAAACACACACAAAACAGAACAGAACAGCGATAAATACAACAGCTCGTGGCACGTGATTGCAATGAATCAGGTAATTGGACGGGATAAAGAATTACGCGCAAACAACCGAAACATCGAGAATTTTCTCAATCCGTCCATTAGGAGCCGATATACCTCAAGATAAGCCCTGATTGTCCAGAAGCTTCAAACCTCGCCTCCCGGGAACTATAAATGATCGACAGTGATCCCTGGCAAAGTAGTTCTGAATTGAGAGGTGATGAATTGGACAGTGAGGTTTTGTAGTCGGAATCGATAGTAAATAGTCTCCCAGAAGATAGCGAAGTAGCGGCAGTGTCAAGGTAGGGCTAAACTGAACTGTGCGCCTTGTTATTTATTGAGGTAGCAACAATGTCTTATGTCGCAGCCCGAAGTGAACAAAGCAGTCCTGAATTGGGAAGTAGTTGCGAAGTAGTGAGTCGACAGTGAAAGTGAGAAGAGACAGTGGAAGTTTCAGCCATCTGGAGAGACCGTAGGCCAAAGCTCCGATGATCCCCACTTCTGCTGAGCCCTGTCTGACCACTTTCTGTGCTGTGGACATTACCACTACGGAATTTTTACATGTGAGCTACAGTCTGCTGTGGAGTGCTGCTGTGTGCTGTCCCACGTATTCATCTCCGCTGTATACAGTTGTCGTCTGTATATAGTTGTCGTCTTCGTGTAAATGAATGTCGTAGCTGTGTTCTTACAAAAAAGCTGCTGATTGTGTTGATCTCACACCATATACCCCACTACGCATGAAATGTACCCGACGGTTCGAAAATCCGTAACAATACTTTGGTTTACCTGCCAGTTTGGATATGTGTAACTTATTAATAGTTGTTTTTCTACATAAGTTTCAGTCATTTATAAACTGTCTTTCCGTGTGTAGTGCATGCAGATTTGCCTTAGATATTAACGTAATTCATTTAGACTCCATCTCATATCGGAACTGGCCAATTTCATGATACAGAAAAAAGGTTTGATTCGAACTAACATAGACCTCCATTGCCAAAACAAAACTGCCCTTTTCTTTTACTCGAAACAAAAATCAGAATTCGTTTTCACAAAAAATGGTTTCAAAAAGAATAGCCAGGAGACGACCGAAAAAAAGGATTAATTCTCCCAGAACAAATAGTTCTCATTGCTTCTTAGAGAATACCACTTCTCTGAGTTCTGATGGAAGAGAAATTATTCTCAAAAAAAAAAAAAAAAATACAATGCTACTTAACACATTAAATATACACTGAATAATCAAAACTTCAAAAGAAACAAAAGTGGGTGTTAACATAACTATTTAAAATTTAAATTTACAAAAATAAATAAAGGAAAAAATTCGTTTTGCAGTGGTGAGCTGCCACAGGTTGACGGCGTGCCCAATTTCACTTTTTACACCCACGTAAATGCAATAACTCAAAAACCAATGTTTAGGTAACTGAATTTTATATATCCTGTAATTGAAATCTCTGTTTGATATAGTTACTATCAAATTATCAATTATAATTACACATCAAATTCTGTATTCAACCAAAGAAAGATGCCCAAAATGCATATTTGGTTCTAAGTTGGTTGGTTGTGTGGGTTTTAATGGCCCAAAAGCCATAACTGGCCATACTGCGCCAAACATATGGTAGATTAACCAGACCAATGTGCTGAAACATATTGTATTATATATAAAAAATAATTTAATTTTTTAAAAGTCCTTATAATAATATACATTTCAGCGAAAAAACATATTGAAGATTCTACAAACAAACAGCAATACGTGACATATAGATTTAGTCTATAATTTGAGGTGGGTAAGGAACAAGTAAAATATTGCAGACGTAAAACATGCTGATAAAATGCCTAAAACAGGGCAAAAGTGGATAAGTTTTTAAAATTCACGTATATCTTTCATTATAGATTAAAAGCTATACAAATAAATAAAAATCAAATCGACAATGTTCAGAAATATGGTTGCAAGAATTCTACGTATTTTTATATTTCGTAAACATTGTATATTTTCTTATTTCCTTTTCAGGCTTGGTTAAAGGTGCAGAATCGACTTCTGTAGAGTCTTCCGAATCCTCTGACATGTTATACTCTAAAATATCACAACCCGATGCAATAGAAGAGTTCATTTCAGAACCTGTATCCGATTCTGAAGACTGAACATTTTGCTTGCCTGAATGGAAAACATTCGGTTCTAAAAGAACTCGTGGCGTTCACCATGGCTACCTTCAGGCCACAGTTTCATAAGGTATCGGGCGCAGTGAATAGAGGAAGAGTTTGGAAAGATTCCTTCCGGGTTTTGGGGGGGAGGGGTATGCTTTAAGAAAAGACACACCAACATATTTTCAGCTTTTTGACATATCTATATCTTTGGTGATAAGAACAAATAGTCATTTCTATCTAACTAGTGCATTTTTTAAAATTATAGCTTTCGTATAGATTCAGATGGATATCCAGGTATACTTTCCATAAACGGGTTTCATCTGATATGGAAACGAAACTGTAATTTTGATATTAAGATTACATACTAAATTTCATCAGTTAAGTGTGCTCTTTTTTTAAAAAAATATTCACATTTCTTCTTCACTTTTCTTCATCAATATTTCGGCATCGAAATTTTGATGATATTGGCTTTTAAGGAGCTCCCGCCTCTTGAAAGGGGCTATCTCTTTCCTGGTATACAGTCCTTTTGCTACGAAGTGTTAGGAAATGAATCTCAGGCCATTCTGATTCCGTGCTGAAGGCTTGGGTGGGAGAGTGGGTTCAGTCTTTCGTCCAATGAGGACGCATCTGCCAGGCAGGGTGGATGTGAGGGCGTCTCCAAGGTGTGCCGTGTGCAGATCCGTAGTAGTAGCTACTGACCTACTGTCACGAGAAAAACCCTAGTAACCCTAAAAGTAGGGGTCTGTCGGCTTGGAAATGAGACATTCTATTATATTTTGGTGCGTGAAAGAAAGGGCTGTATTTCTTTTGCCGCCAAAAGAACCAGTTCAGATCCGGATATCATCGGTATTAGCACAAGCGAAATGAATTTTTTCGCATAATGAAGCGCACTCAGCCAAATGTTGTGGTCGGCTTTAATGCCTACTTCCCGCCTTACTTAGACTCGTCTGCTTACTGCAACCATGTTCCGGGTTTTTCTTGTAATGGTAGGACAGTATGCATGTTTGAGGGGTACTTGAAGGGGTTTGACTATAGCCAAGTCTGTTGGTGGTGGGAGAATTGGTACATGAAAATTTTGCCTTGAGTTGGGGCTTTTGCAATAAAGTACATTTGTGGGCCTTTTGATTTTTAAGCTGGGGAGGTATTTATTGATGTTTTTTAATAGCTTCGTTATCGTTAAGCTCCATTCTATTACAAACATTTGTAGTGAGTTTACGTAGGGTTTCTAAGAATGAGTTACAGTTAAATGCCATTAGGTTAAATACAGTTAGGTCAGTAGCTCTCAAGTCGCGTTGCATATGTTTCTTATAATTATATTGTAGGCCGTGGTAGCCTGGTTCATAGAGTGTCCGTCTCGTCACCGAAAGGGAGCGAGTTCTGTTCTCGTCTCGGCCCAAGACCGCCTTGTTGGCTGATATCAGTTGGGGCACGTTCAATAGGTCCTCCAAGTTGTCATCACAAAGGATACCTCTAGGAGCACGGAGTCGGTCTCTGATTCGGATCCACATTGGACTGGCGGATGGATAAATGAGTTCGACCCCCCCCAAAAGGGTTGTGTTTGAGCCAAGTCGTCCTTTCACCTGACTGGGGCTCGTTCACAATGAAAGGTGCAAACCTCTGCCTTCATTCGAAAGAGCTAAATCTCACATTCGGGCTTGATATGACCAAGTGGCATTAGACGAAATAGAATAGAATAATTCTATTGTGCTGTTGTTGTATAGTTTTTAAACTGCTTTTGGCTGCATATCCCCATGCGGGGCATGCGTACTGGACTCAAGTTGGCAGTAAAAATAAACATTTTCATATCCCTATGCATTTTGGAGGTTCGAACCAACATCAGGCTGTGATGTCATCAAATTTTATAAGAACAATTTGGCCACATTTGCCTTTTAAAAATTGTTTTATTCACAGTTAGACAATGCACACGACATAAAACATTTACAAACATAAAAACAAGAAGAAATTCATACATTGCACTACTTCAACTTCATTTTTATTATCTCCATTTAAATCTATATGCACATTAACGTCAGGCATCAATGCCTTTCGCCTTCAACAGCACAATCCTACACACCACATTCAGCCTCCAATCTCGCCGACAAGCGATCCACTCTGCCAACGAATTCCGCGTGACGTCACCACGAAATCACAGTCAATACCATGGCGTCCTCTATCGGCAGTGATGGCAGATACTGGATCAATTCGTTACAAGGTAAAACTTACGGAATAGGTCTCGAAACTTATCTTTATGAACCCATTTATGCCTACTGTTCCATTTTTGAAGACCCCTCACATTAAAGTTATTTTTGTTATATACATATATTTTTACCTAACCTATGGAAATTTCATGCAAAAATTTTAATTTTTTAACCTTAGACATAAATGTATTAAATTAAAAGTGCTTTTTTCCAAGTTAATTTCCTGTCTAAAATGACACCTAATTTATTGATATTTGCGTTTCTTTCTCATTATATATTTCACGCGCGTGAAAGGGGAGAGAGCAACACCCCCCCAAACCCACTCTTTGTAATTTTATTTCCTCATGCATTCTACTTTCGGGTGAAGACAATTAGATGCCTCTCGGTTCTATTTCTTTGTACACATTTCCGTCAATATCACCACACAAAGACACGACTTCCTTCCTTCACAGACGCGGAATATCGATTTAATAGAAAAAGGCGACAAAGACTTCACTTTCCGCGCTTTCCGCAAACAATAGATAAGATAGACCTCTAATGCGCCACAATAAAAAGTGTAGCTGTTATCGGTCTATTCAAAGAAAGGTGTTGTTTTACAGAGCTAGAGGCAAAAATCAAGAAATGCATTAAGGTATCCGACTACGTTAAAAAGCACTGGTTATCGACCACACAGGCGATATTTTTTTTAATTGCTATTTCTTGTGGTTCAGACTTTCCTTTGTTTAAAAAAGCAATTTATCTTTGATAGGAAAAGGAAGAAAGACATTACATTTCATCCGGGGGCAGATATTTTTCAAACTAAAATTTGTTTTCAATTTCCTCAAAAGTTTAATTTCCGTAAAAGTTCTCCACCGTTCACATGATATCTCAAAACGTAATGGAAGTATTGGCATAAAAATCACAGCGCGTGTTTTAAATAGCATGAGCAATGAAATGAACCAAAAGTTTTGTTGTTGGTGAAATACTTTTTTCATTTATAGGTGTTTCGAGAAAAATGAAGTTGCGAATGGATGGAAAAAATGCATAGATACGTATATTTACTTCTTTGCATCTCAATTTTTTTCTTAGATGTTCATACACTTCATTCACCTTTATATTCTATAATTTGTGTACAAAGAAAAATAGGATTGCTGCATTACCGTTTTGTGTAGAGTGTTAACCGTTTTGGTTAAATTTCATTAAAATTAATTACAAACTTTCCTATTTCTCAAAAGATATATTATATTTTCGAATATTTTAGTGTATTATGTATTATAACTGACAATACATCTAAAAATTATTGTTTTTAATAGTTTATATAAAAAACAATATTTTTAAAATTTTTCCTTTAAACGCTGTCGGATACCTTCATGTGTACCGCCTCTTGTTGCTGCTATCTTCAAAATGTTTGCCTCTGACAAACTATGTTATATTACTCTAGAAAGTTTTAATGGAAATATATTTGAAGGAAGGATTTCATTGCTGCGTTGAAATTTTTCAGTTCTGTTAAGATATCCGACTAGGTTCGAAGGAAACTTTTTGAAAAATTGGATTTTTCAAAAGCTCTTTATGGTTTTTAGATGTGTGGTGAATTATAAACATTATATATACAAAAAAATTTATTTGAAAATATGATATATTTTTAGAAATTAAAATTTGTAGTAAATTTTAGTGAAATTTAACCCAAACGGTGAACACTCTACACAAAATGGTAATGCAACAAACCTACTTTTCTTTGTACACGAGTTCTAGAATACAATGAATGAAGTGCACCAGAATGTAAGAAAAACGTCGAGATGCAAAGAAGTTATAGGTAAAAACATAAGTATATAAGCATTTTTTCACAAATTCACGGCTTAATTTTTCTTAAAACACCTATAAATGAAAAAGTATTTTTCCTACAACAAAACTTTTGGTTCATTTCATTGCCCATATTATTTAAAACACACGCTGAAAGTTTTATGTAAATACCTCTAATAGTGTTTGAGGTATAATAATACGGTAAAAAAAATTGATAAAATTTAAAGTTTTGTGAAAATGGAAGACAAATTTTAGCTGAAAAATTCGATTAGGTTAAAATTCTCCTTTAAGATTGGTCGTGCCTTCCTTTTCCTAGTAAAGATAAACTGTTTTGAAAAGAGAAAAGTCTGAAATACAAAAAAAAAAAAAAAAAAAAAAGAGAGAGAGAGAAAAAATCGCCAATGTGGTCGTTAACCACTGTTTTCAACACAGTCGGATACCTTAAGATAGCAAACTAAATTAAGTAAGAGAGAAATTTAATCTTTAATCGTAAATGTCGCACAATTATTATATTCTTACATTAAAAAGATTTTTTTGAAGTTTAATACGTGTTCTTTGTAATACTCTTTTGACATCCTTTCTAAAGCCAGGTTAACAAATTCATAAAATTATTTAATGAGGAGTACTTAAATCCGACTTGGAATAAATTATCTGTTCTGTCTCATGCCACTTGGTCATAACAAGCCCGAATGAGCGGAGCTCTTTCAAATGACGGCAGAGGTGTGCACCTTTCGTTGTGAACGAGCACCGTTCAGATGAGAGGACGACTCTGCACTGAACACACAACCCTTTTTAGGGGGAGGTCGAACTCAACCATTCATCCACAAGTCGGAATTCTGATCCGAATCACAGACCGACTCATTACCCACAGAGTTATCATTTGGGATGGCACTTGGAGGACCTATTGAACGTGTCCCCAATGCTATGAGCCAACACGGCTGTCTTTGGCCGAGACGAGGACAGAACTCGCCACCTTTCGGTGACGAGATAGACGCTCTTCCAACCTAGCTACCGAGGCTCTTCGGAATAAATTATAGTAAGCGAGGCTTGAAAAAAAATTGAAATATAAATTTACAAATTTTTAAAATCAAAATACATATTGCGAAATCCGAATTAAATCGCTAAAAAGATTGCTGAGATTTCCAACAGCGAAAGAGTAGTATCAAGATTTCTAAATAAGAAATAGCATGTAGTACAAAAAATAATTTTGAAAAATAGTGCAAACTATATTATAGTATAAAATAATGTCGCATCGCATCGACCGTTTTAAAGTATATTTTTAAAATATAGAAAATAAAGAATTGGTATTAGGGGAAAAGTAATTCTTTGAACTTTAAAATTGGATTTTGTGCAATAATATGTGCAGAAATTATTCAATGTAAATGCAGAAATTCTGATTGATTAAGAATCGAATCAAAATTTTGAAAAATCCTTTTTAGCACTTCTACACACAGTCACTGGGACGAATTTAATAATTCTTAGTCCAGTCATATGCCATGTTAATAATTTTTATAGATAAATAACACAAGTTGTCCCATAAAATATACAGCGTCTAATATAGAGTGCACCAGAGAATTTTCCTTATTTGAAAAAACTCCCAAACGTTGAGTTGGGTGGGTAGAGTGGTGATAGGTGGTGCTACTGGAGGGGAAAGTCCCCAAATTTGTTTCTCACTCTAGTCAGTTGCCATCATGCTCTTGTCCAGAGAACAGCCTTCGCCGTCGAGGGCTTCTTTTCTCACGGTCGCTCACTTGTTGCTACGCAACGTGCCTTCCGCGCTCGTTTTGAAATTCCTCCTCACAGACCCGTTCCTTGCCCTCATTCGATTCTGTCGTGGGTTAACTCATTTCGGGAGTGTCGCTAAACCCATAAAGGGACATCACCGGACCACCAGAACTCAGGGAAATGTCGAAAGAGTGAGGCGGTCACTTCTGCTTGTAAACACGCAGCTGCTCTGGGAATTTCTGACACCCCTCTTCCACGAATTCTCCATCAATACCTTCCATTTCATCCCTATCAATGGGCTGTTGTGCACGAATTTTGTTGCCCGTCAAAATGCATGTGAAATGCTGCTTGACATCCTGCCTGAAGACGCGGTCGTTTTTTTCGGTGACGAGGCTCCCTTTGAAATCCCTGGTTTGTGTCGATCGACCACGGACCATAGCTCACCTCAAGAACAGCATTCGCGACGCCATTGCCAACATACCGATGGATAGGCTGCGAAGAGTGGAAGCAAACTTCAAAACTCGACTTAATCAGTGTATGCGCAATGGGGGTCGCCATTTAACCGATGTCATTTTCAAAACTGATTGAAAAAAAAAAAAAAAATGGGATAAAAAATAACTAAAAAACAATAACTGAAATACTTTTGTCTTTATTGACCTTTCAAATAAGTAAGTTACTCTGGCGCAGCCTATACTTTTCCTGGCGTGTTCTAACCAAATCTGTAAATATTAAACATAGCATACCTTGTATAAGCACCTAAAAACATTATCATGTTAAACCAGAAGGAGATGTCACCTTAAACTTTCATGTATATTCTCTAAAAAATCTCAATAAATATTAATCGTTAGTGCGATTTCAGTATTTTACTGAGAATATCATACCAGCCTTGCTGAGTTTTTCGGCGATTAATTCTTTTCTTCTAAATCAAAATCAAAATCAAAATTTGAATTTGTGTTTTGTCTACGTTTCAATAAAGGAGGTACAGAAAATCTGATAACCCGCGACTGAAAGTGTTTGGCAGAAACCCCGGTAATACCGTATTGTGCAATATTATATGATATTAAACTATATTCCACAATGTTAAACAATATTTGTGTGCTACAAGTGAACTATGTAGAGAAATATTTTAAGGTATGCTCCTTAATGCAAAAATAAAATTGGAGTGAAAAAAAAAGTTTCAAGTTTCCCCCCCCCCAAAACAAAACTTTTTAAGTCTAATTTTTGCTAGGCAGAACCGACAGGATTCTAGCACATTTTGCCAAAAACAGCATAGATGAAATTCTGCTTTTTATTTATTTATTTCCCCTCTCTTTCGTAATTTTATTAATACCCACTTTATTACTCAATATAACTGTTTTCACCTTCATAATGTACATCAATTTGCTAGGTAGTAACCATGTAAATACCCATATCATCTGCTATATCCGGATGTCAAGTATTAGGTTGATGCGTATGAAATGTCGGATTCTCTTTACATGCGGACGTTTGTCACCCTGTTTTCGTTATACTTTTGTCTTTGGCATAACCTCATTCATAGTCGTATTGTCCATTGCCAGAGACTCATTTCAGCAAAATAGGTTTTCTCGAAGGTCTTCCCTTTTGTTATTTCTTTTGAGTTTATTGCCGATATGAATTCTGCCGACATTCGCGTCATTTTCTTATATGAGTACAAACTTGGTAATAGTGTTGCAAAAGCTGCACGCAACATAAACCAAGCGTTTGGGGAGAATACGGTTAACGATCGGAAAGTGCAGCATTGGTTCGAAAAATTTCGGACTGGCGATTTTTCACTGCAAAATGAGCCGCGCGGAAGACCCAAAACGTCTGTGAAGAATGATGACCTGAAGGCTCTAGTGGAAGCGGATCCAGCCGTATCCACGAGGGAACTTGCTATCAGGATGAAAGTTGACCATACAACGATATTGAGACACCTTTCTGAGATTGGCAAGGTTAAGAAGATGGACAAGTGGGTACCGCACGCACTGACAGAGCGAAATAAGCTGGAACGAACTGGAATATGAAGTTTTGCAGCATCCACCATATTCACCGGATCTCTCGCCGACCGATTTTCATTTTTTCAAGCATTTAGAGCAGTTTTTAAGGGGCAAACACTATGAAAATGAAGACAGTCTAAAAAACTCGATATCAGAGTTTATTAATTCTAAAGACCAAAATTTTTTTAAGACAGGCATCTACGCTTTAAAATCTCGTTGGGAGAAGTGTATTGAAGCGAATGGAGCATACTTTGATTGAATAAACAGCTTTTGAAGAAAGATATGCAGTTTTATACAATCACTTAAGAATCCGACATTTCATACGCACCGACCTAATACTTGAGATCCACGGAACATTTTCTCTATGTCATTTTGTCACGTAGATGGAACTCAAGAAGAGAGTGAAATCCATTTATTAGCTCCACTCTGAACCAAGAACCCTGCGGCAGGGAGATCTTCAGCTTTTATGCAGATGGGGAAAGTTCCCTTTCTGGAGACAGTCCAGAGCACTCATCTGGTCGATAAAAGTCCAGAATCTCTTGGAACACGAAATCAAGGGAAAAGCAAATGTTAAGTCTACTAGGATTCGAACACATGATCTCCTGACAATGAGTCCAGCGTCATAACCATTCAGCTATGCACACTCGGCGAAGTTTCGTTTCAAAGCGGCAATATAACAGTATCAACTATAGACTCCGTGACCTATCCCTTGAATTGGCAAGACCAGGTGCGGAACCAGATTAAGGTATCCGACTAGGTTAAAACCACTGGTTACCGACCACGTTGACTAATCTTTTTATTATTATTATTTCTTGTAGTTCAGACTTTCCTCTTTCCGAAACAGTTTATCTTTCCTATGAGAAGAAAGGCCTGACTTCGCATCCAGGGTCACAGATTTTTCAGATGAAATTTGCCTTCAATTTTCTCAAAATTTTCATTTTCGTAAACATTCTCCACCGTTAACATGATATCTCAAAAACTAGTAGGGGTATTTACACAAAACTTTAAGAGTGCGTTTTAAATAATATGGGCAATGAAATGGACCGACAGTTTTGTTGTTGGTGAAATACTTTTTCATTTATTAGCGATTTTTAGAAAAAACGAGTTTTGAATTTATGGGAAAAAATGCATATATTTTTACCCATCACTTCTTTGCATCCCAAAATGTTTATTATATTTTGGTTCATTTCGTTCATTCTATAATTATCGTACAAAGAAAAATAAGATTGCGGCATTACCATTTCTTATAGAGTGTGAACCGTTTCGGTTCAGTCTCATTAAGATTTATTACACATTTTCCAATTTCTCCAAATATATTATATTTTCAAACAACCTTGTTGTATTTATAATAATTTTTACTATAATTGACAATACATCTAAAAACTATAGTTTGAAATAGCCGATTTTACACAAAATTGAGAGGCAACACAAAATTTATGTTGAAATTTCTTTTTCGTGCTAGATTAATTTTGACTTGAATTTTTAAGATGTGTTTTTGTGACTGGAAATTATATATTTTATTTTTCTAATTTGTTGAATATTAACATTTTAAAAAAGCCCTAGAAAGCTTAATACTTCTTTGACCAGGATTTCTCAAACTTGTAAACATTGCCATCCATTTCATTCTAGAAGCATTCTTGTTTCAGATATGAAACGATAATGCTTTAAGGTATCCGACTACGTTGAAAACACTGCTTATCCACCACATTGGAGATTCATTTTTTAGATTGTTATTTCGTGTAGTTCAAACTTTCCATTACAGTTTATCTTTCCTATGAAAAAGAAACCAGGCCCAATTTTTTCAGTTAAAATTTGTCTTTATTTTTCTCAAAACTTTTATTTTCATTGACATTTTCCACCGTCAACAAATCTCAAAAACTATTTGCATAAAAATTTCCGATTGTGTTTTAAATAATAGGGGCAATGAAATGAACCAAAAGTTTCATTGAGGGTGAAATATTTTTTTTTCATTTATGGGTATTTTTAGAACAATCAAGATGCAAAAATGGATATGTATGTATATTTTTACACATAACTTGTTTGGGTGCTCAACTTTTTCTTAGAATTTGGTCCCTTTTTTTCATCATTCTATTTTCTAACTTGTATACAAAAAAAAAATAGGATCGCTGCATTATAATTTTGTGTTGAGTGCTATTTTATTAAAATGTGTTACAAATTTCCCTATGACTCAAAATATATTTTCGAATAAGTTTGTTGTATTCATAGTATTTTGTATTGTAGTTGGAAATAGATCTAAAACCAACTTTTATAGCTAATTTTTTATAAAAATTTTTTCAAACATAGTCGGATACCTTAAGGATGAAACATACGCATTCTTTACAGGGTGCGAAGTGAGAAAGTGCTGAAGTACTTTTTGAGCACCATAGCCAAAACAATTAAGCACCTTTGTACTCATATGTAGACCTGCGTATTTTCTAATACTAGATTATTTTATGTTTTATTATAATGCATAATTTCTTACTGAATTTTTAAAAATTATTTTGAAATTCGTATTTTTCAATATTTATTTCTGCATTCTCATATTTGCTGCATGTCTTCTATTGTAAAATAAATTGTTTTTTTGGTTTTGAAAAAAAAGCAGAAAAGGATAATAAAAATGAGTTTAAAAAACTATCGTTACCAAAGATTTAAGTCAACTTTTATAAGAGAAATATTTAAAAAACTATACGTAAAAGAAAATCAAACGTTTTTCGAGTTGCAACAAGTTAGGCATATTTTGTGTTTCTCTTTCAGAATAGCCATTCCAATATGTTGCTCAATGTTGAAAAAACGAGCGAAAAAAAGTTCGTTGACCATTATCTTAACATGGTTAAAACTCTTGGATCCCTTCATCGAATGCATCCCTTTTGTCGGTTTTCTTTTTTGCTACATCGAGCAAACAAATATTTATGACTATTATCTATTTAGCGTATTAATAAATAAAAAAAAAGGCAATACTTAATGCTAAAATAAAAATAAATATATTTTGCACTTTTCGAGAAAATTAAGCACCTTTCTTCCAAAATTAAGCAATTTTAAGGTGCTTAAAAATGGTTTTCAAATTTAAGAACTTTTCATGAAGCAACACACCCTGTTTAAGAAAGAGGTTTCCTGCGCTAAAAAGGAATTTCTGTGAAAAAAAAATATCATAAAAAAATTATCTCAAACACCTTTCGCATTTTTGCAAATTGTAGTAAAATACACCTGACGTGTTCCAATCTGGAAACTCCCGCCATTGACAGTTATCAATCGCAACTCTAGATGGCGCTAGCTTCGCTTAGAAGCGAAGGCCAATTGGTAGGATAGCAGAAACAGGGTGTGGCGTAAGAAAAAGATGTTTGGCAAAATATAAATAACGCAGCACTAATACAAATATTGGGTTGTTCGGAAAGTCATTTCGTATTTTTTTGTCAAAATGAAAAGAAATTTTCATTTAATGAATAAATTATTTGTTAAATTATAAAATTGCCATTCTGGTCTAATACCTTTTGCCATATTTTTGGTAATAACATGATTACACGCTCATAAAAGTTTTGGTCTTTGCTGTAAAAAAAACTGATCGAGGTGGTTTTTGGCCTCCTCATTTGAAAGAAAAATTTTGCAAATCAGTTCTGGTACTGATGTACTGTTAACACATCTTCTCCACACATATTGGCTAATTTATTTCTGGCTTGAACAGCATTTTTACCTTTTAAAGCAAAACAGAAAAAAATGACGAAAATGCTGTTTATTGCTCTCCATATTTAAAAGGGCACCATCCAAAAACTACTGCGAAGAATCACTGCACTTTTTCACACTCAAGCCTTGCTATATCAGCTCTTAAAACATAAAATGATTTTGCGGTTTAAGTATGAAATTGGGTGCGAAAAATGCAATTAAATCCTTTGTCAGGAAAAAACGAAATTACTTTCCGAACAACCTAATAATTGTCCGATATCCTAGAGCCCGTCGCTGTCACATCCTGCAACTACTCTGTACATTAATTTCGGGCTTGTAACAATTACTTATTCTAATATTTTATCGCACAACTTTTTTTTGCCCATTTAATTACTATTAAATTGCAAATTGCTTGTACAGATTTCAAAATTCAAACATGCCATTAAAAAAACAAATTTCCATCCTAAACCAACAAAAAGACATTTAATTTGCCAAAGATTTGGAATGACGAAATCCACAACAAATAATTAATTATAAGAGAAATCGGAAGTATCTATTTTTTAATGACATTAAATGTTATAGATTGTTACATTCTTGGAAACAATTTTCAGATACATTTCCGTACCTTTTAATACAATTCGTGTTATTTTAAATTATAAATTTGTCAAAAATATACATTTCAATCAGTTCATTTAATAAACATAATAGTTAAATTGATAATTAGTTATTAATTATTTTACATTCAAATTTTTCCGCTTTTTAAATTCGTTAAAAACAACACTTGGCAGATATGTGAAGTTCTAGTATCAAAATGCAAACTGAATGTCACAACAGCGTTAATGATTTAACAATTTTATAAAATTAGTTTCAAGGTATATATTTCATTCTGTAATTACTGAAATTTAAAAAAAAAAATGAAATAAAAAAGAAATGAAAATTAGAAATGCAAGTGTAAAATTAAAAAAAAAAAATGCTTCAATAAATTTTCAATGGTCAATTGTATAATTTCTTAAATGAGTCTTGATACAAAAGTCTGTTAATAGATTATCAAATTCATTAAAACATTTTCTTCACTATAACAATCATTTTAAATTCAATCTTTTGGACATATTGACCTGTTCATGGACTTCCGAATGTCATACCACCCATTCACTTTGTTACTCACGGTTCAGGAAGATGAAGATAATAACCTTTAAGAATATGTGAGAAACTAATAAACACACTTTCACCAATTTGTAGTTATGGTTCCACAAATTTTGTAGTCATACACCTATACAGAAATGTTTACCTAATTTAACATGATTGGATACCAACATAATTATTTTTGTACTTTCAATAATAGAGCCAATTGGTTCATTTCTATGGACAAAATCAATTTTCCTTTCTTCCATTTAATAATTCTTAGAAGAAATTCAAATTTTTTCATGCCATTTCTTGTATCTGTAAAAAACATTTACATGGCATCTTTTCCAGTTTATTTCAAAGACCATTCATTGATTCTGATCATATTCCAATTAATAAACAAAAGTTTGTATTTTTATACTAAAATTTTCAATATTAAAAACAAATATCTGCTGATTGGAACAATGAAATACAAAAATAACTGATAAACTTAAAAACACATCACATATGAATATAATTCACAAATTGAAACTGATATTTAAAAGTTAGCAAATTTGAGTAATAATAATAAACCATGACCTTTTAGTTGCATCGTATTCTAAAATTTTTTTTATATTGGTTGTCACCATCCAAATCAATATCACTACACAATTTGTTTCAATAGATTGTCCCCATTTGTTATGGAAATGGGTAGTTGTTCTACTAGACCAATTAAAAAAGCTTCTTCCAATATCAACATAGTTATCCTTATAGATACTAAAACCAATTTCGACAGCCACACTTCCAAGTTAAAACAAAACACGATTATTTTTTACAGATCTCCTGAAATCAGAAAGTTCTTTGTATCTCGGAACTTAAGAAATATCTATGATTTTCTTAAATGAATCAAGCCCTTTCTTAAATTCACTTGGTTTTTTTTAAAGAAAAAAAGTCAAATTGGTTCATTGGTGGCACTAATATATTTAAGATATATTTTATAGACATTTTCTTTCCTAAGATGCAGAGAATGAATAAATAATTTTCAATTATGTCAAATCTTTTCTAAATAAACAACACCCAGCTTTACCTTTTTGAATTATTCACATTATGAAACTTTGTATCGTAGAGAATTTTTTTTTATAGAAGTATATCTTTTACTGATACACAAAACCCTAAGCATATTTTTCAAAATCGCAATAAATGTAATAAAAATAGTTGAAAATCTCAGCAAAAAATTAAATCTTCAACATGCATTATCAATACATTAAAAAAAACTACTGCTATTTATTTACAATACAAAAGCCTCACATCACATTATGTTAAAAAATTTTATTTGTAAGCAATATATTAAAGCATTCAATTATGGTTTTAGTTTATGGAATAGAAGGACAACATAACCTATCATATTTAAGGGATAAAGTGAATATTTTTAAATAGAAGCACCACTTAGTTAATTATTGATTTGCTGCAAATATAAAATTCATATTGCCATATTCAAAAGTTAAGAATTAAATTCCTATTTACAGAAATTCTTTAATTTCGATTAATTTTCACATTCCAGGTAATAGCAATGCAGGTTTTTATTTACATTATCCATATAACTTTAAAATTAGTGAAGTTTTGTTTAAAATGTAACACCATACATAATTCAACTAACAAAAAAAATTCATAACATATTGAGAATCATAATATTAAATAAAGTCTCTAGCAAAATAGTGGAATTACTATTTTAAAGAAGAAATTAGATAAAACTCTGAAATAAAACTACTAAGAGCAACCAGCTTACTACAGAGGAAAGATAATCCATGAATGACACAGTTGATTAAAATTGAAGATCATTTTCAATAAATGTAGCTGAAAAGTATTTTTATTTGTTGCTCATGATTTTAGAGTTTTCTTTGGGGGGGGGGGAGGATTTGGTCCTGAAATCTAAAGTTTAATAACATAGAAATGATCGCTGAAGTTGGCGATTATTAATAAGACTAATTATGTCATCAGCTTTGTTTAACGCATTCTATCAAAAATATACCAATATTATTTAAATTATAATAGCCGTATTATTAAGCCAGTATTGTACATTTAAGTATGTTGAAATGACAACTGAAGGATAATTTTATTTGTCTGGTTGAATTTGTTTCCATAATCATTAAAACATAATGGCTCTGTCAGGATAAAAAACTTTCATATTTGTTGTTGCTGTTAAAAACATTTAAAGATTGCAAAAAAAAAAAAAAAAACCTTAGAAACATCACATCCCAAAATACATGAACCACTTAACCACCACCAAAATACATTACCCACGAGACATTACCACCAGGCCACTACATGAGATTAACTGCCACACAGACTTTATTTCGTATTAGATATTTGCGATTCATTTTTTGCGTAAAATTTGGTTTCACATTAGTTATTTTATCCAAAAAATATTTTATTGACCCCTTGACATATGAATTTATTTCATTTCCTAATTCAATGGCTTCCTAATTGGAATATTTACAATTATTTTAACTCTTTTAATAATATGTTTCAAGTGACTTCTCTCATTTTAAATTATTTAATACCTTTACTTAATTGCATATTAAAAATTCAATAATTCGATACGCGTCTCGGGCACATTATCGTGTGGGATGTGGTTAATGAGCCTAATGCTTACTTGAATGAGCTTTAAATTTAAATAATTTGCTTCAATTCATTCGAAATAAGGCACAATTATAAGCAAATGTATCAAGCTCAATTATAATTAGCACTTTTAAAAATAAATAAATGGTTTTGTACACAGCATCTTCAGTGTAGAGACATGCTGTGCCCCAATAAAATCCTCCA
This sequence comes from Argiope trifasciata, assembly GCA_026543055.1. NCBI lineage: Eukaryota > Metazoa > Arthropoda > Arachnida > Araneae > Araneidae > Argiope > Argiope trifasciata. The sequence continues at coordinate 201,704 of JAPMOQ010043689.1, read as the reverse complement.
GGAATTGACTATTGTCAGTGAGAAAGGAGCCGAGCCCCCTTGTTTAAAATTATTTGCCAATGGGAAGAATTGAAAATTATTGAATATAAATAGAAATGTAGATTTGAAAACTAATTTTAATATAAAATATAGTTTATCAACCAAAATAAATAGATTCCAATAGTTGAATTGAACCCTTCCCCCAAAATTCAAAATTATAAGTAGTAAAAGTTTCAAATGTAAATAAAAATAACTGATAACAAAACAGTAAGGCAAGAAAATAGTTTAGTTTCAATACAAACGGAATTTACATTGAACTTTCCAGATACAAAATGTTGAATAAAAGTATAAAAATTAGCACAGAACAATAACAGTAATTTAAGTTTTTTTAAAGTGAATTCACTTTTGAAATAGCTGTTAGAAACTACAATATTGATTCAGAAATCTTTAAAATTATCAAAGAACAATGAATAACCCGACAGAAAACAATTATCAAAGAAAAATTCTCCTAGAATAATTGAAAAGATTCATTTCAAAAATGGTTTCAGTTGATCATGTCAATAGAAAGTCAAATGATAAGCTGTGAAAACAATTAAAAGTAGCAGTTAAAACTACCTTTGGACTAGTTGCCCCAAAATTACTTAGTAGTTCTAGGCATGGTTTAAATGACATCACCAAACATCGTACAAACATTGTTTTTACTACGCACAGTTTGATACATGAATTTTGAAAACAAGGCAATGGTTGTGTAACCATGACCAAATAAAAATACATGGTTGTTAATGCAGGATATCTTCTTTATTTCTACTATTTTACACACCCTCGGCCTTGGAAGGTTCATCGAAATTTTCAACCAAATCTAAGGAGAAAAATAAACACAATGAAATCAAAAATTCACATAAATCAATCTTTTAATTATTATAAAAAAGCTATAAAATTTCAGAAATCTCCCAATCACACAATATATTGATGATCAATTAAATAGGACATAGAATTTAAAATACAAACATATGTTTTAATGCTATTGATATGCAATAATTTCTAAATTGCATTACTTATTACTTTTTTCTATAAAAAATATTGTGCTTTGAATTTTTTTTTATACTAAATTATATAAGTTTAGAACATATTCTCCCTTCCTTGCTTGCTTTCTTCTTAGTTATGCTACTCCATGCTTAATATAACATTCAATAATTTGAAGATGTTTTATACTTTCACAGCACTTAAGAAGTTAAAATTCCTACTTTATTCTTATTATTAAATATACTTTTACATTCTACCTTCCCCTAATAACGATGAAGCAGAAGGAAGTTGAAAATTTTGGTTGGATTATTTATATTTCTTTGATTAACCGTACAAGGGACGTCAAAATTTTCTTACCTTAAAGTATCCTAGTTGAATCAACACTTCTGTTATGGAAAAAACTAATTTTAAAATGATAAGTAAGACAGTTATCAATTACTCTAAGTTGGTTACATCAGATGTCATTTTTAAGTAAAAAATATGTTAGCCACACCCTTAATATTGTTTACTAAGAGCCTTACATTTCAGAAATATACACGAGTTCCTCTTTTCAAAATAAGGAAAATAAAGCTTCTTCATATTATCTAAAATTATAGTTCATTGTCTAATGTCACTGATATACAAAAGAGAACTCTGCAAAGCTAATAGAATGATTTTATTGATAAAGGATTTGATTATTCCTCTAAGGTATGAGCTACTTGTAGCAAAGTACATACTTTGCGCTGCATCAATCTGACTTTAAAAAACAAAAGAGGAATAGAAAGTTTGCAGGACATTGAGTCAATTGTCATAATTTACTTGAATGGCCGTTTAGGGTGCTTCAATATGAAAAACAATAATGAAAGTTGTTACTTTGAAAATAGATATTTTTATACAGAAGATATCTTAAAAAATAATATGATCATCTAATAAAAAACATTTCATGCAACTAAAGAAAAAATAAAACACAATAAAATATTACCTGGCACTTCTTCATCCTCTTCCTCATCAACGCCACTATTTGTTTGTTCAGAAATAGGCCCTGAAAGTAGATCTAAAACTTAAAAATTAATATCTATTACTCAGCTAATACAGAAAATAACAATTTCAAATAAAAATAATAACTTAACATCACTATTATACAAATAGAAGCAATGATATAGGGCACAAATTTATAAAACAACCAACAACAGCAAACATCCCTACACAAGTTAAGTGCTTTAAGTCAAGTCAGCAAGTTTACAAGGGGAGATCTCTAAGCTTAATTTGAAAAATTAATAATGTAATGGAACCTCTTTATTATAGCTTTGGAAGAACATTCAATCAATAAAGGAATTATATTAATATTGATATCATTTTATTTGCATAGAACAAAAAAACCACATTTATTAGCTTTGAAAGAACATTAAATCAACAAGGGAATTATATTAATATTGATATCATTTTATTTGCATAGAATAAAAAAACATTTATAATCACAAAATAGTCTGAAACACAATGTTAACATTGTAAAAAGGATGTAATTGTAATGCATGTAAATAAAATTGTTTTATTGCATAGTTAAAAAAAATTAACCTGTCAGAAAAACAAAACAATACTAAGTCAATAAATAAAAATTACTAAGCATTTTTAAATTTTTCCTAGCAACAGAAGAAATTAAAAGCAGACATAGAAATATAAGTGTGTAAATACTATTTATCAAAATAAGCAAGTCATTTTGAATCTTACCTGTTGCATTTTGCATAGTTGCAAGTCGTTTCAGATGTGTAAGACTTTCAGCTCCTAGCTGGTTCAGAATTCCAGGAAGCATTTCTGTTATCTCTGCATAATAAATTAAAATTTATTGAAAAACATGAGAAAAGTACAATAACTACAACATTAAAATAATAAATAAGTGAAATCAGAAAATTCACAAAAGTGGTTTTTACTTACGTTTGGGTTCAGCATGGCCAGTAATGGCAAAAGTATTAGCCGCCAATGACGCTTGAACTTTAGGATTGTTGAAATGAATTACAGAGCCATCATCTTTTATCATATTTACCTAAAATAAACAATCATATGACTAATAGTAATAATAAATAATTGCACAAATAGAACTATATTTTTTAAGAATTCTGGTTCCTTTGTTTTTCTACTTTAATTATTGCCATTATTTCAAACGTTTAATATAATCTTTAATACATCAAGCCATGACACAGAAATATAATAAAAAGTTGAGCTTCATAAAGTAAATGAATTCTATCAAGCATAACAACCTAGTAGTAAAATATGACTATCTGAATGATAAAAAAGTTTAAGATATTAAAGTATTATAGAATTATTACATAAATTAATCCACCAGGAAGTATAAAAATCAGATTACAAAACGCTGAAATTTCAAAAAATGTCTTTTCTGCTACGTACTAATAATAAAATTTTGTAATTGTTCTCTTTAATTTCAAAATATTAAATGAAAACACAAAAACTGAGCAGTCAAAATTTATTCAGCTTACACTTAATCTTAATTTTTTTTTAAAAAAGAAAAGAGGAAATGCATCAGAAATATATATTTCAAAATAAAATTAAAAGCTGAATTTTTTACTTCTTTTAATTCAATAATTACAATGAGAATAAGATTCAAAAACAATATAATGACAGTAAAAACTTCCCCTGGTTCATATATGTGTTAAATATATAGTGGCTCCTCCCTTATCAATGCATGAAGGTTTAAATTATTTTAAACTCAAAGATCTGTCACTAACTGAATTTAAAAAAAATTATATTAAGAAAAGTTAAGTTCTTAATTAATCTTTAAAGAAATACAGTTTATTGATTTACCATATTCTTTAGTCTAGTCACATGCTCTTTTAATAAGGAACATAAAATATAAATGAGAATGTACATATTGTATTATTAGTTTGAAAAATCCATTCAATTAAAAACAGAGCTTAGGAACAAGTAATATTTATGGAATATTAGGCTTGATAATTTCTTTTTTTAATATGAAATAGTTTGCAATATTGACAGCCCTAGTTTCTGTAAAAGCTTTTTAACATCAGCGGCTGATATTTCAAAGTGGCGTTGAGCAGGAAACACTCTATGCCAAAGGATTATCAAGTTATTCACAAATGGTAAAACTGGTATTTTGCATAATACTAGATGAGATTATTTTACGAAATACACTTATCTTGAAAATATGCATATTATTTTTTTTTTATCTATTAAAAAATTAGACCTTTTATTAAAAATCTAAATTAGCAGATAGAATATATATCTATTCATCACATAAAAAGCTATTACAACATAGTTAAACCATTTTTAAACAATTCACATATGCGTACAATTTGAACTTGAGTCTTATCAAAAGAAAAATAATTTTTAAATCTGTTCTAATTACAATGATTTTAAAATAGATATATGTTAGGATAAACACCAGCTCTTTCAATTACAAATTCATAACAAAATAATAACACACTTACTTCCTCAATACCAGGAATATTATTAACAGCTAATTTTTTAAGAGAACTCTGTAATTTTTTATCATCTGTGGTAGCTGTTCTGTGTACCACCTTCTTCTTCCTTCGAGCGGTGCCCTTTTTTAAAAACAATAAATTGATTTACTACAGATTTAAATAAACTGAAAATTTATTTCTTGATTAAAATCATACATAAAACACAGCCTGTAACAATAATAAATACAACATATTTTCTCACCTTGCCTCCTATGCGTACTTGGGCTTGGAGTTTACTTAATTTTTCGGGATTCATCTACAAATAAATATCGTTTTCAGATTAAGAATGTAAATATATCTTAAAAATGTATCTTTAAAAAAATAAAGAATACTTTTCAATACATTATATAAATTATTAATACATAAAATAATTTGTTTCAGTAGGACAAATGAGTATTTAATTTGAGAAATATGCTCTATTATCAACTCAAAGATATTAACTTGTGATGGAAATCATATTCAAAGACAAATATTTTTCAGGGGGATTGCATTTACTAAACATGGGATAATATATCCATTCATGTTGTATATAAAATATTAATCTGAAGAAACTTAATCAGTTATCAAGGCAAGGAACAAAAATCATTGCATGGGATACGATAAGAGTTAAACTGAATAAAATCAACAAAAAAAGCACGACAGATATCCAAAATATTTACTAATGTAAATGTAAAATTTTATTACATTTCAATTATAATAATCAGTAAGTTTGAAGATTAAATTATCTATGGAAAAATAAGAATTCAATAATAATAATATAAGGAGTAACAAACAAAAGATAATAGGCCATATTTGGCCTTATGTTTATTTTGAAAATTCATGACTTTGAGTATCAAGGCTTTCTGAAATCTCATGCTTTTTATGAAATACTATTCTATCAGACTTTTAATAATCAAATAAACTCAATGAGAATCATAAGTGAAAATTGTTCATTTATCATAACAAGATGACGATTACTAGCATGGCTGAATAATCTACAAGCTCACAAATTAAAAATTTTAAAGCATGATGTTCAGTAATTAGAATGAAATGCATAAACTGTATTCCCTTTAAAAATGCATATATTTTCTAGCTTGTTCCTTATCAAGTTAATAAAGATGGAACAAGGTTTCAACATGATAGGTCAAATGAAATAGACAGGAAACTCGAAGTAATTATCACAGAAGTATTATTTGAAGTAATTATCACAGTTACTTACTAACAGAGCTGAATAATTTAAGGTTTTTTTACATCAGAAGAAGTATTTAAATCTTTTGATTTGGCAACCTTCTCTGTGTATAACTTTTGAACTAATATTTGTGCATACTATGGAACCTTAAAGTTTACTTTATAGTAGCTTTTCATTTGTCATTCAAAGTTTCTTGAAAGTTTAACGACATATTATCTACTCTTAGTTGCAAGGAATATGATTCATTGCCTAAATAAATTTCATTCTTTAATTTTAAAACAATTTAAATTATATCAACATTTTATGCCTTATTTTTGGTAAAACAGACAATATATGTATACATTTAACTTCTGCATATCAATCTATCTTCTTATTATGTTTACCCAGATATGGAGAAAATGTAATAAAATTCAATAATAAGGATGGAAATAAAACATAATACAAGGTGATTAATTGCAGATAGAAAAAGTGAAACAATGAGACTAGAAAATTAAAGTATCTTCTAATTCAATATCAAACAATTAAGTAAAAACAGCAAATGTGACGTGAAAAGATATATATAACATACAAGCATTAACATATTATTAGGATTTTTAATGAACATTTCAGTTCAAAAGCTTAAATACCCCCCTCCCTAAAAAAAACTTAAGTATTAGTCATTTCCCACTTCAACTTGATACACTCAAAATGAGCAATCACTCTTTATATTATCAAAGTATGCAAATTTCATGCTAATCTTCTTTGTGTTTACATAATTTATATTTCACAATTCAATTTTAAACCACACTGCAATTTGCATTTTTTCAGAAAATTTGAAGTATTTTGATTCTGAGGGAACAATTTACTAAAGCTATCTTAGTTACCTTTTACAAACGGACAACGTGCAAACTTTCCCAGAAAAATGCTGTGAATGTTCCGTCTAGTAAATAAACAGAAGTACATCTAAGCCTGCTTCCAAGTTTAGAAGAGATAGCAAAAACTTCTTAAGTATGGAGGGAGGGAAAGGGAAGGAGATTTAATTTCACAAATTTTAATGATTTTAAAGAATTAAAAATGAATTATTTTAACATTATCACCTCCACCATAGAGAAAAACAAAAACTGCACTAAAGAATTCAACAACAGTAAAAATAAAATGCGCAATTCTGATAATATTTATTGTGTCCCTTTGTCGACATAAAACATATTCAGAGCATGTGAAATGAATTCAACATAGGAAAAACATGTTATTCTATAAAACTAATCATCTGTCCTGTTTATATTTATTTTACAATAGTATCCAGAATAATGTGATCCAATTAAAAAAAATTCCAGGAACAATTTATTTAGGTTGAATTTCTAGTCCCCCCCCTTCCGAATAACAAAAAATACACAGCAAAGTGAAAAACAATATTGGATCACACTGAGTCAAATGATATATCCATATAATTTGAAGAAAATAATATGAAATACAAATAAAAATTCTTTTCAGTGAAATAACATTACACCCTTAATAATAAATTCCCAAAATATTTATAAATAACTTCATACTACTTCTTTCATAAATAATTTAAAAACATTTTGTGTCACATAGATTTGAATGTAATAACACCATGGGAGTAAAGAAATCTAACGCCGCAGCTCAGAAGAAAATAAGGGAAAGCATAAAAAGTAAGACTTCAGTTGATATTGTTAAGTGGCATTAACACCTTTTTAGATAAAATATCTATTGATTAGTGTTGAATTACTACAGTAAAAAGTCAAAGTTAATTGATATAAAATGTCTTGTTTACTATCAAACATCTGATTAAATTTCCTTTTGAAGACACGCTCTTCAATGATATGAAATATTAAAATAAAGGCTAAGTATCTTAATTAAAAAAATATGTATCTGTAATAAAATATTAAAATTTGTATGTTAATGTGCTGTTGATTTTGCAGATAAGTTTTATATAACAGGACCTTTGATAATCAGAATTTTTTTTTTCAATCTACAATAATTTTATACACTTACTGTTCATTTAAATCTTAAACATGAAAAATAAAATGGCCATAATAATAAGACTAAAAAAATTAAAAATTTATTAGTTCCATTGACTAAAGAAAAGCAATTAAAAACTGCAGCAATTTACAGATATCTTTAATCTTTCTGAACATTTAAGGAGTGTAGTTTACCACAATTGAGATAGTGAATTTTAGGTTTTTCTCACCCTATTTACTGGGCATTTTAAAATAAGTTCTCTATATTGGAACAATTAACACAATAAAGAAGCAACATTTTAATCATAACAATTTAATTTGTCATAATTTTAAATATTGATTATTAACAGAAATACCTTGGAAACAGAATTTGGTAATAAATTAAATTTCACTGAAATATTTTCTAAGCTACATTTATATCTTTATACATTGTAATGCAATCTTTTTAATATACAAATATTAACTATTTTCCTGTATTTTAATAATATAATTCAAAAACAAAATTCATTAAACATAATGAATACTTCCACCATTTAATTTAAGTATGTCTTGAAGGGTTTCCAATTCCTTCATTAGGAAAAAAATTATTTTAATTGAAGACTTGCCAAAGAATTTAAATATTGCCAAAATGTAAATGCCCATAAATAATGTATGAAATATAATTCTATATTTGTTACTTTTTCCAATAAGGAAAAACATCACAATCCAAAACTGGTAGGAAATTCATGAAAAATTTGGTAACACATATTTCCATTCAGGTAAAAGGTATATTGAAGGAAATGCTATATTGTTATTTTAAGATGCCCTACTAAGTACGCACTTTAACTTACGATCTAATTGGAGAAATGCCTAGATATCTGCGAAATTGAATTGAGAAAGCAAGTTTTAAGAGATTATACAAAAATTTCGGGAATCAAGGTTAAAGTAATAAAGACCACACACATGGTGCATATTTTCGTTGAATTTCAAGGAATGGGGAAAAAAAAAAAGAAAAACCAACTTTATAGAATTTAAAGGAATTGCATTATTTCCAATCATTCATATTAACCATCAAATTAAATATATCATGATGGAGGGTAAATGCTAATTTTTAACCAACTGATGAAAATGGCAAGCATTACACTCTAACAATAGAATACATTGCCTTTGGAAGCAATACAAGTGTCAAAGTTTTGAGTGTCAGAAGTTAACAGCCACCGATCTATGAAATTTATTCCAAGAACATTATAATGTTGTTAACGAGAATTACAATAACTAATATCAAGCACATTTTTCCATATTTAGCCTCTTTACATCAAATAGAATAAGACGCTTAATAATTCTAATGTTAGTAGAAAAAGTAATATAAAACATCATTAGATGTTTATTTACTGATTATTACGAGATAACTACTTATTACAATAATTTTTCACACAAAGTAATGCGGCGGTACGATACCGTAAAACTGTTGCCGGAAACGAATGCTCTTCATTTAAAGAGACAAAATTATACATAAAATAGATTCTAAGATAGATGACAAGAAAAATGTTAAATTAATGATTACAATAGTCATATAGAATTAACATAAAAATTAATTACCTTTATAATATGTTTATTGGTAGTAATTTCGCTGAAACACGAGGGAAATGGTTGAGCGACTAGTAGTTGCCAGATACGTTTTAGAATAGCCTCCAAAAAGAATGTTGACTGCCAAAATTCCAATAAACTGTTTTTGAAATTTACTGATGTTAATTTGAAGTCCAAAATTAAATTTGATTCATTTTATGAATTTAGTAGAAAAATAAAGATATTTGGAAGAGTAAATAAATCCTTGCACCAATTCATGTTCAATATGACGTCAGAAATGAAGCAGAAGACATTTTATGACGTTAAGAAATCATAGCGATTATAGACACATAATAAATATGTTTCTGTTAAATTGTGGGCTGGAAAATTGTTTTAATAATTGTAATTTCTCTGTTCACTAAATTAAAATTATAAAATTGTTATAATTAAATACTTAATTAATCTTATAACTCTTAAGCGAGGCGAAGGGAAATGATAAATTTCAAAACTCTTCTTTTCGCGCTTTTTTTCATAGGAATTTTTACCTCTCAGTTAAAGAGGGAGGTGGCGTTGAGCGAAATGTTTGATTCAATGCATTTTTCATCCCAGAATTTTTATTATTTTTTTCTTTCCCTTAAGCAATGTTTCCAAAACTGCGTTTCAAAACTCATGAAAATAGAGTATTGGAAAATTTGAGACGAAACAGCTGAAGTGTGATAAACCTTAAAAAGTTTTTTAAGAAATCCTTAATAACATAAGGTTAAACTTTGTTTTCTGTATTGAATTAAAAACACTGAATTCCATATTGGTAAAATAATAGCCATGCAAGTTAAGGTGGAGCATGCTTTCAACTTTTGTAATCAAAAAATTATAGAAAATTTGATGAGTATTTTTTATTAATCATTGTATTTAAAAATTTTGAAAAAATTTAGTTTTATTTTAAAAAAATTAACTCTTGGCCAAACATTTGTTTATATTCCAGAACTTGAATATCTGTAATACCTTATTGTCTTGTGTTTCGTATCTTTTTTTTTTCTTAGCTTCTTATAAACGAAGTGTAGAGAAAGCAATGTAATTGACGGAAAATTCCCACTCGAATACACATTTGAGTTTCTTGAGTTCCAAAAACTCATTATTGGGAAATGTCTCTCTATGGCAAAAATAATTAAAACACGGTTGAGATATATGGAAAGAATTTGGCACATGGTCTTTAAATCCAATTGTAGCTTTCAATCAAATTTTAACAAAATCCTTTCAAAAGAGGTCTGTACAAATTTATGTTTAATGGGATAACTTGAAAACGAAAAGAGCTAGATAAATAAAATTCTATACACATATTTAACAGTTATTGTGTAGACACCAATCTAATTTTAACCTAAATTCAAAAAGGGTTTACTCTTTGTCAGTCTGTACTTATAAAAGGATGTAAATGATATAGCTCAAATATTTTTACAAACTTGTAACTTTACTTAAAGCACGGATAGTGTCATTGGAAGAAAGGCTGTTTTACGATGATCTGCCCTGTAGGTGTGATCGGGTGTCGCATCAGTAATCTTAGAATTCGACGACGAATTTGGCGACTTTGGCAACAAAGATATTGCTGGAGATTTCGAGAATTTCAACAATTCAGCCAGCAGAAAAAGAGATAATCCTGATTGGACTATAAACCTCCCGGCAACTATAAAAGACCGGTGGTCTCAAGCTGCATTGAGGGGCAGTTAATCATAAATGGAATCGGAGTTGCAATCGTAGATAAGTAATAAGTCATGCAGAGGATAATGGAGCAAGACAGAATAGTCCGGTGAAGTGCCAGCATTGTGTGGAGTCCAAGCTATTGTTGAACTGAGCTGTGTGCCGAGTCCTGTTGTCTATTGTGAATGCAGCATGTCGGCAGTAGGATATAGCTAAATCAAGGAGACAGTTGAGAATTTCTGCCTTCTGAAGAGATGGTAGAGCTGGATTCCCTCTCCTGCTGAATCCTGTCTGCTCGCTTTGTATGGTGAAGTCTATCACTACTTTTGGGCTACTGTTTGCTGTAATGTGCTGTCCTGTGTTTGTCTCGGCTGTATGTATTTGACATCTGTGTATGTGGGAAGGATCGAACCAGCGATGTTCGGGTTTGAATTCCAGTAACTTAACCAATCGGCAAAAATGTACGCCAATGTCTAGCGGCTGTTACTGACTTATGAAGATGTCACCACAATACTCCCCTACCAGTGAGACGGTGTAGGTGAACGATTATTTCTAGCGCCAAGTGTTATGGCGAGCAAAGAGAATGCTTCGGTAGCACCAAGTGTTTTTGGCGAGCGAAGAGAGTTGCTGCTGCGTCAAGTGAGTCTGATGACTTTGTGTTGGTTGCATTTGCTGCGGGTAGGTGGCGCCACGTTAGCAGTTTGAACGTTCATAATCCGAGGTCACCAAAAGCGGAGAAGGATCGATCCAGCGATGTTCGGGTTTGAAGTCCAGCCACTTAGCCATTCGGCACAAGCGTACGTCTTCGTCGATTGGCTGTTACTGACCTATTAAGATGTCACCACATGTATCCGTCATCTCTGTGCTTTCTTATCTTTTGTGTTAGTAAAAGTTGTCATTGGTTCGGACTGCTTATTTCTGCGTCTATCAGCAAATCTTAAAAAATCTCAAACAGAAAATCCTTAGCTATATATATATAAAAATTTTTTTCAAATTTTTATTTCAATTGGTTCGCGAACTGATGTATAAAACCCGAATTATATTTTTAGTTAATATTAAAAATAATAGCCAAGGAAGACATGAGGTCATCAGTGTAAATGCTAAATTCAAATCAAAGGTTAATGTAACTGTTGTAAGATAATACTATGGAAGAAGTTTTATACTATCACACTTGTATTAACAAGTATGAGAGAAAGTTTTGAGGAGACAACATCCGTTTATTTAGTTGCTCTTATTTATTTTATTTTCGCTTTGTTTATTCTATCCCTTTAACATTTTATGTTCTTAGTTTTCCCTTACACTTAACATTTCAAAAGATTATAAATTTTAATTCCTAGACTCAAAAGGTCTTTAAAAGACGAAACTAATGAAGATTTTGACTTGAAACATTAATGTGCAACTCTTCTCATTGAAAAATGGCTTTTGTTAAACAGATACGAAATTATTGCCCGGGCTTATAATGTTATGTGATTGTCGTGGTTTAAACTTCATGGAAAATGCACATCTTTGTAGGGCGATTTTTCAAAATATAAAAATGAAAAGAAACTTAGTTATTACGGCTTGATTATTGAGGTAGTAATCCATTGTAGAGTTATAGAATTCAAAATAGCTTCGGCTCGTAAAACTCTAAAGAAAATCTTTTACCAATATCTTCTCATGTTAGAGAGAAGAAGAATAATAAAATGGTTAGGGACAGAATGCTAAGCATTGTTTATCGTATTTTTTCTACGTAATTACATTTGAATAAATATCAATGCCATGTCACATTGACATCGAATTTTGTTTTAAATCTATAAATTTTGTAAAAATAGTAAACTGCACGAAGCATTTTACTTTTGTTGTTTAATCATTTTAAAACTGAATTCCGTATTGAAATTGAAGTTTTTTTTTTTTAAATCAAAAGGCTGGAAAATATCTTATTAGTAAAACTGATAAAAATCTGAAATGGAAAAAATAGGGTTTAAATATTGCCACATTGAAACGAAACAATTCCGAGTCTGCATAGCTGAATGGTTTTGACGTTGGACTCATAGTCAGGAGATCAGCGGTTCGAATCCCAGTAGACTTAAAGATTTATTTAAGAAATTTTCTTTGATTTCGTGTTCCAGAAGATTCTGGACCTCTCTTTCATTGACCAGATGAGTGCTCTCGACTGTCTCCAGAAGGGTATTCTGGAACTTTCTCTACTTGCATAAAAGCTGAAGATCTCTCAGTCACAGGGTTTCTCGTTCAGAGTTGAGTTAATAAATGGATTTCACTCCACTTCCTGCGTCTTCTTGAGTTCTACCTATGTAACAATATTGTTTTGAATAAATTTGAACCAATTTTACGTATAATTGAAAACGAAGTTCCTTCTGAATCTCATTCCAAAAGTACTGAAAAGCAGAATTCTCCAAAAATATTACACTGAATGTTTGACTCTAAGAACAAACAATGGAATGATTTTATTCTGAATAAGATCCCATTCTGCTGAATTTCCTTTAATTCCTGTTACACTGATGTATGAACAGTTTTTTCCTTTCGCCTTCTTACATTTTTCCAACGATTTTCTTCTTAGGATATTCTTTTACGAATGAGAAAAAGTAAAATAAAAGCAGAATAAACGGACAATAAATATGAAAATTCAACGCTGACCAGAATTCTTCTATGTTAGTGTTTAAAAATAGCTTTGTTAGAAAAACATAAAGCGCAGTTGCATGTATAACTATTTCCATTTTGCGTAAAACACACAAAGTATCCGAATACGTTGAAAAGTTCAGTTTTCGCAAAACATATTTATCGGAAATTACTTTATTGGATAAACTAGTCTTTGAGTTATCAAAAACAATTTTACTTTTGTCCCTACGTTAATTAGAAGTCATGATGTCGATGAGTGAAACAAATGTAGGAATAAAGTCTGCCCCGTAAAAAGAGCTGTGACGCGTGAGTGGCTAACTCGTACTTTTGCCCCTAGATGGCATACTGAAGAAACCAGAAACGCACAATTCAGATTAAATCGTAATGTCTATTTAGTTAGTTGGTTTATCAATGACAAGTGGCATTAGAAACAACATATCTTGTTCAAATTTTCAATCGTTAATAAAATACTTTTTATTCATCCTCTCAAGTTCAAATATTTTTTTTTAAAAGATTTTCAATGGATGACACTTGGTGTTGATACAGGTTTTTTTTCAAATATTAATTCATTAATTAAATTTTTAAAGTATTTTCTATTTAGTCTCCACGTTTGTAGCCCAGCTCTGAGATTACTTTTAGTGGATGACACTTGATATTAATGAAGTAATTTTTTTCAAATATTAATTCTTCAATTAAATTTAATCAAACAATAATTTTTGTTACTTATTTTTGGAGATTTAATATTTTTTTTGATAATTATTTAATAAAAAGTAACTATAATAAAAAATATCTTTGTTGAACCTAAGTAGAATTTGAATTAATTTTTTTAAATTCACTTGTTTTGTTGCAGAAAAAAAAGTGTCTCTAAAAATTTGAAAAAAAAAAAAAAAAAAAGACTGTAAATGTAAGGCATTAAAAAGAAGACGTCCAAAATTTTAAATTCTTCCATTCTTTCTTCTCTTATTTTGTTGCCCGGAATGCATTTTGATTTGAAAGGAGTTTTTCGTTCCTACTCTTTTCCAACAAATCCTATTATACAAATGCACGAAAAAGTGTTGTTGCTTTTTTCCCCATCTTCTTATCGCTTAAACATTTTTCTTATTTAACCTCTTTTCTTCCACTTTTCTACAATAGAGAGAGGAAAATAAAGTACAAATTGTCGATGGTTAGTAAACATGAATATTTCAACATTTTGGATTAAATGTGGACGCTTGAGAAAGTGTTATGAACTAGAAGAAAGCACAATTGTCTGTGTTTGTTTGCAAGTATCCCTCACGATCTTACTTGCTTTTTTTCAGTGATAAACTTTCTTTGAGCAAATACTTTGCGAAGAGTTATTTTTCTTCTGGTTAAATGACTGAGATAAAAAAAATTATGAATTACAAATTCTTGATGTCTTAACGTTTAATACTGTGGAAGAAATTTCTTGGACTAGAATATATATTTAGAATTATTATTTAGAAATGTCTAAAGCCGATAACGTATTTTATCTCCCTTATTTGTTTTTTTTTAATTTTTTGTTTTTGATTGTTAGTATGAAATAACTTTAGCAGAAAGAGAGCAATTCCAAAATAAATAAACAAATAAAAAATAAAAAATCGTTTTTTTATATGTGCTATTCTTAAATTTAAAATAAAACGACATTTTGTTTGTAAAACAATCAAAATCTTATTTTTGAACTTCCAAATCAATGCAATTAAAAAATATAGCTTTATTAGAACAAAAAGTTGTTTGTTTATATGTGTTATTCTTAAATTCAAAATAAGAAGGGACGTTCTCTTTGTAAAACCATCAAAATCTTTTTTTTTTGAAATTCCAAATCAATGTAATTAACAAAATAGCTTTATTACACGAAAAAAATTGCTTTATTACACGATTTTGTTGAAGGAAGAAGTAATTGACGAAGAGATTTAGGTGAAAATTTATTGAAACCGGAGCTGATATAAGTGAAATATTTTTTGCTTATTTTTGTACAGATGTTTAATTTCTTCGTCGACAAACGCGTTCAAGTGAAACTTGTGCAGTACTTTCATAAAGTGATTCAAGTGTTCGTTTGCATTTTTAAACTTTTAAACGCTTAAGGTATTGGACTACGTTGGAAGGAAAATATTTTTGAAAAATTGGATTTTTCAATAAGTATTAAAAACTATGGTTTTCAGATATGTTGTCAGTTTTATAAAATACTATAAATGCAAAAAAAATTATTTGAAAGTATAATACATTTTGAGAAATTTGTAGTAAATTCTAATGCAATTGAAATGGCTAACACTCTACACAAAATGGTAACGCAGCAATTCTATCGCTCTTTGCACACAAGTTATGGAATAGAATGATATGAAATGAACCAAAATCCCAGAAAAATCTTGTGATGCAAAGAAGTGACGGTTAAAAATATAAGTTTATATGCATTTTTTTCCCATAAATTCACAACATAGTTTTTTTGAAAACACCTTTAAATTTATCGAAATGCATATATACATATAATTTTACTCATAACTACTTTGCATCAGAAAGTATTTCTTAGATTTTGGTTCATTTCTTTCATAATTGTATTCTATAACTTGTGTACTCAGAAAAACAGGATTGCTGCATTTTAATTTGGTGTAGAGTGTTCAACGTTTTGGTTCAATGTCATTAAAATTTACTACAAATTTTCCTATTTCTCCAAATATATTATATTCTCAAATAATTTTGTTGTGTTTATTGTGTCTATAATTGACAATACATCTAAAAACCAAAAATAGATAAAAAAAACCATTTTTCAAAAAGTTTCCTTCAAACGTAGTCGGATATCTTAAACACGCATCTCTTGCCAAAGAAGTATTCATAATAATAATGCAATATTGGTAAAAGCAGAGAAAAATATATGCTATTAAAAGATGTTGGTGAATATTGCCATTTATGCGTTATTCATTGCTTTCACGATTTAGAGCTTCAAAAGTCGCCAAACCAAAACGAAATCATATTCTTACATGATAATAAAACCTATCTTTTTTTATTTTTTAAAAAGTAATTCTGAACTTGGTGAGAAAGAAAAATTTATCTCTTTTATCTGGAGTAAAATGCCAGAAAAGTTCAGAAGAAGCAAAAACTGCTGCGTTGATTGCTGGACTCTAGGAACAAAAACTATTTTTTGGAACATTCTTTAAAAAAAAGTGTACACTCAAACTTAAAACTTAAAGGAAGTTGTAAAAAAGACAGCACTAGAAGAAAAAAAATTTTTAAAATTTTAACATCTTCTGATTTCTCTATAGCAAAAACATTTTACGGCCAAAGAATATTTTTGTAGGTTATTTATTTTACCTACTTTTCAATAAATCCTATTACAAAGAGATGCCGTTGTTTCTTTAAAGTCTTATCTCTATGGTGTTCCCATTTTTTCATTTTTCTTCTGCAAAAGGGAGAGAGAGATGAAGTGAAGTAAAAATAACCACAAAGGGCAGTAAACATGAATATTTTAACACTATAGGTAAATATTCTACGCATTTGTTGGAAAAGCACGATTGCGTGTGCTATCTTTTGCGTGCAAGCTGGCTTTCCTTAATGTTTGACTTTCTTCATGGAGACTGCGGTGTAAAAATTCTTTCTTCCAGTTTTCCCCCGTTAAATTTACCGTGCGAGAAACAGTGATTTATGAATGCGAAAATTTTCGCCTTTTAAATGTTTTGTAGGGAGTAGATTTCTTGGACAAGGCATATGTGATTGTGCAGGTAATGAAGGAAAGGATAGATAGTTTATGAAATGGAACCATAAGGCATCTCAATTTTGATTTAATACGTTCTTGTTGGAAATAATATTTTTATTTTCTCATATATGATGTACAGGGGGCGACAGAGAAACTAACTTATTTGAAAGGTCAATAAAAACAAAAGTAATTCAGTTCTTGCTTTAATTCTTTTTTTATTTGAGAATGCAATAACCCAATCTTTTTTTTTATGCAATGCTGAAAATGACATCGGTTAAATGGCTCCCCCCATTGCGCATACACTGATTAAGTCAATTTTTGAAGTTCGTGTCCACTCTTCGCACCATATCAATCGGTATGGCGTGGCGAATGTTGTTTTTGAGGTGAGCTGTGGTCGATCGACATCAACCCGGAAATTCATAGTGAGCCCCGTCGCTGAAAAAAAAAAAACGACCGCGTCTTCAGGCAGGATGTCAAGCAGCATTTCACATGCATTTCGACTGGCAATAAAATTCGTGCACAACAGCCCATTTATAGGAATGAAATGGAAGGTATTGATGGAGAATTCGTGGAAGAGGGGTGTCAGAAATTCCCAGAGCAGCTGCGTGTTTGCAAGCAGAAGTGACCGCCTCACTCTTTCGACATTTTCCGGAGTTCTGGTGGTCCGTTGATGTCCATTTCTGGGTTTAGCGACACTCCCGAAATGAGTTAACCCACGACAGAATCGAATGACGGCCAGGAACGGGTCTGTGAGGAGGAATTTCAAGACGAGTGCGGAAGGCACGTTGCTTAGCAGCATGTGAGTGATCGTTATAGAAGAAGCTTTCGACAGAGAAGGCCAGCTGTTCACTAGATAGCAGCATGGTGGCAACTGACAAGAGGGGGTAGTAGCACTGCCTATCACCACTCTACCCACCCAACTCACTGCTCTGAAGTTTTTTCAAATAAGTAAGTTTTTCTGGCGCACTCGGTATAAAGAAAGAATGATAGGCGTCAAAAAATTTGAACTCGAGATTTTGACGAATTTTCAGTTTTTAGACCTCCTTGAATCTGAAAAATAAAAACACATTGGCACTATATCCGTCTATCTGTCTGTGAGTATGATAACTGAAAAATGTTTTAAGATAGATGACTGAAATCTTGCACATAGAATTAGGACTAAATTTTTTGAGATTTATCAACGTTTGCATGTAATCTATTCCGTGGAAGTCTGTCTGTTTGTCTCTTCGAGCACAAGTTACTTCAATAGCTATAAAATGCAGCGAGCTGGGTATATAAAATTTAGTACTGGTTGAAGTTTGAAAAAGTGGTTGCTTATCAATTTTAAATCGAATCTTTCAAATGATCAACAGTGTTTCAGTCTGAATTTTCACATTTATGCAAACTCAATAACTCATTGGCGAAATTAATCAATGAAATTCAGCATGTTTCTTTTTAACAACTAATGTAGTTTCGTGTCAAATTTTGATGCCAATCGGCCAGCAAAAAAGATCCGACAATATATTTTCTCGTGATAAGTAAAATTCAATAAAAATGTAAAATCAACGACAATGATCTATATTTTGTAACTATAGTATCCCCAATGACATGTAAGGTCCACATTGGACAAATGGTGTCCAATTGGTCCTAAAGTGGATTGGTCCTTTTGTTTCCCCGATGGGCGTGGAAAATTCACGCTTGCACAGTGTGTTCTGATTGCCGACAACTATATTTTGTACGGAATGGAATAAACCGCATCAACGGCTTTGTATTGTAATTGCCAACTGACTGAAGCTTCATTTTTGTGTGTGCGTGCTCTTGTATTTTACATTTTATGAAACTCCTAACGAATAAAGTTTTAATAAACCAGTTAAAATTTTTTGCTGAGTATTCAATTAGTTTTTTTAAAAGAATATGTTATAATGGAATTCAAACTCTACCATCAAAACATTAATTGCGTGCCTTTTAACTCCGTTATAAGACTTTCACAGTTGCTTTTATTTCGTAGTATATTCATCTTTTTGTTGGCATTATTCAATTCAATTCAGGTTTTCAGTCATATCAAATAAAGAGATGAATTTTTTAAAACTGCATTATATATTAGTAATTGAACAACCTATCTGGGTAATCTGGGACAAAAAGTGGGTCGCCAAAGGTGGTTAGTTTTATTATAATCATTTTTGGTCTGCAGGAAATATATTTGTTATTCCACTATCAAGATACTTTAACTTTCAAGTTTGAAAGAACTTGATCATTGGATTCGACTGAAATATTCTTATAAGTAGGTACATTAAAATTTCTTTCCTAAGAATATATTATGAAATGAACAATTTAATAAAAATATGTTCAAAATTACGCTTTTAATTTTATATTAAAACGAGGTATTCTTAATTTTACTTTAAACAGTTTCAAATTTAAAGGCCTTAATTTATAATTCCTAATTTCATTGAAGTTGATTAAACTGAATGAAATTTATTTCACGCTTTCATTTTATGAAATGGGGAAATCAATATTTATCGATTTTATAATTGAATGAATACTAACCAAGCTACCAAGATAAATGGGCCGATTAAGTTATTCATGAATTCTGAAAACTTTAAAGTTTTATATAAGTTTTGTTAATATGTTTTTAAGGTATCCGACTATGTTCAAAGGAAAATTTTTTAAAAATTGGATTTAAAAAAAAATTATTTAAAAGTTTTTAGATGTGTTGTCAATTATGATACAAAATACTCTAAACGCAACAAAATTCTTTGAAGATATCATATATTTTGGAGAATAGAAAAATGAGTAGTAAATTTTATTGAAATTAAACCAAAACGGTTAACACTATAAGCAGAATTGTAATGCTGCAATCCTATTTTTCTTTGAACATAAATTGTACATAGAATATTATGTTGAATGAAATGAACCAAAATGTAAGAAAAGTTTTGAGATTCAAAAATGTCATGGACAAAAATATACGTATATATGCATTTTTTTTCATAAATTCAGAACTTATTTTTTCTAAAAACATTATAAATGAAAAAGCATTTCACTCACAATAAAACTCTTGGTTCCTTTCATTGCTCCTATTATTTAAAACACACGCTGCAATTTTTATGTAAATGCCTCTATTCGTTTTTGAGAATTATGTGAACGGTGGAGAATTTTTAGGAAAATGTAAGTTTTGAGAAAATGAAAGTGAAAGAACATTTTAGCTGAAAAAATAGGTGACCCTGGATGTTAGGCGAGGCCTTCCTTTTCCTAAAAGACATAAAGTTGGGAACAGAAGACTCTGAACGACAAGAAATAACAATTCAAAAAATAATTGCAAATGTGGTCAATAATCAGTGTTTTTAATGTAGTCGGATACCTTAAACTTAGAAGAAAGTTCAAAAAAAAAAAAAAAAGGTCAGTGTTATTTATGTATACTATAGAAAATAATTTCCTTTAGGACATGAGAAAAGAGCAAAAACTTTTCTGTTTACTCTAAATTCATACATCAAAAGTGCTGAATAAGAGACTTCAGAGGATATTCTCAAATTGATTGTTTGACATTAAAAACAAAAGTCTAGCCTTACAGAGCCTTTTCTTAAAAATTTTTCCCGGAAACTCAAATGAAGTCGTGAAAAGCCAGAAACCGGAAAGGAACCGTTCAAAATTTCAAGTTTTTCCCTTTTTCTTAATCTTTCCCTCGCAGCTAAATCATTTTGTTTCGCAAAGAGGTTTTCATTTTTCTCTTCAATAAATCCTATTACACAGTTCCGTGACAAAAAAAAAAAAAAAAAAAAAAAAAAAACCCTTCCTGTTCTTCTGTTCGCGCCTTGCGGATATATATTAAAACAACATTTTTTTTTATCTCGACGACGAAAGTGCAGCAGAAATCGCCACAATGAGGTATAAAGCTGAATATTTTAAAACTGCGGAGAATTGTTTTGGTGAGGAGGTCGGAGAAACGAGAATATCGTTTGCTCGCACGTCCGCTTTCGCCATTCTCCGAGGAACCTTGCGAAGGAATTGTTCCTCCTTTTTTTTACTTTTGTCTGAGAGGAAAAAATGTTGTATTCTGCAAAAAAAATTCAGTTTCGAAGTGTTGCAGAGTCACCAAATTTCAATTTTCCTCTGATTTGAAAAATACATCTTTGGAAGGATGCTTATCACTTAATGAAGAAGGCAACTTAAGGAGTAGCAGGTTTTAGTGTTTTTGGTTATTTCACCGTCCCGTTTTGAAGATACACTAGGGTTATTTTTGGACGGATCTCGTCACTTTGAACCATGGTCAGATGACTAGGACGACACCTGAACAGGCACCCCCTCTCCACACCAGCGGGAGGGCGTTTGATCTGACAGATTGAACGTGCGAGAGACGTGTATCATAGGATGTCTCTCTGTTAAATCAACTGATCAATTTAATTTCACACTTCAACCCATTTTATACTTAATCAACATTGTGAAGAATCCATTTCAGGCCCATGTTTTTTTTATGTATTTTTATGAATGTTACGTGTCTGTGATGCTGCTTCCCAGCATGATTGGTTCCTTCACTGGAAAGAAGGATTTACAGTATTCTTTACAGGATGCTGAGGATGCTCTTGGAAAGTATCCCAGAGTTTGGCAACAAATTTGGCGACATTGGCTATCAATTTGATGACTCTGGCAACAAAATGAATAAATCTCGAAACTTTGAGAATTTTCCCGATTCGTCCATTAGGAACAGAGATAAGTCCTGATGGGTCCCCTTATATAGTCCCCCACCTCCTGGGACTATATAAGGGCCACAGGTTCAGGCTTAGAGTAAAGTAGCCGGAACAGACGTTAGACAGCGAGTTCTCCAGAGGAAAATTAATGTTTTTATTTATGCACTCATATCTCATGCATGTACGATCATTCATAATAAATAATTCATTTTTAGGGTTTAGTCATAACGACTGTCATTGATAACAGTATGTTTATTGATAACGATTTATGGAAGATTCCAGAACTTATAAATGCTAAAATAACTAACTGAACGTCAGGAATCTAAGCAAATTATACTTAACTGTTTTTTTACTACTTAATAAGGTGACACCTTCTATTTCGGGAATACATTCTTCTGTTCTGTCTAATACCACTTGGTCATATTAAGCCCGAATGAGCAGAGCGCTTTCGAATGAAGGTAGAGGTGTGCGCCTTTCGTTGTCATCGTTCAAGTGGAAGTGCTACTCTGCTCGAACACACACGATACGACCCTTTTTTGGGGCTGTGGAACTCATTCATTCATCTATCTGCAAGTCAGAATCGAGATCCGAATCAGAGACCGACTCAGTACCCCTAGAGGTATGGGAACTAGGAGGACCTATTGAGGACACTTGGAGGACCCCAACTGCCACGAGCCAACACGACGGTCTTTGGCCGAGACGAGGACAGAACTGGCTACCTTTCGGTGACGAGACTGACGCTCTACCAACCAGACGACAGCGGTCCTCATTATTTTCTTATTTTGATTCAAATGCAAATCCATTGAGTACTTGGCTTATCTATGTATTCGAAGCAATGATGATGATTGCGTTTCCACGGACAGGGGGTGCAGTAGCTTCTGAGGGTAAAGACCCCTGAGCACCCAGAGGGCAGAAGTCTCACTTCTGGCTCAAATGAACACACATTCACTCGCACAACCCCTTTTTACAGGGGGGCACATTCATACATCTCACAGGTAGAACAAAGAGCAACCATGCCCTAACCGGGCCACCCAGATCACAGGGAAATTGGAAGAAATTTTAATATTGAATCATGACCGTTACGAATGGTTTGTTTTCAGTTTAAATATATCAAAATTCGATAAATCGATGCACGTATGACACTGGGGCAAACCAGTTAAGCAATTAATTTAAATTTAATACTGTGATAATCTCTATAAATAAAAATGAATGTTTGTCTGTATGTCTCTTACGCGCTGCCTTACCGCTCATCCTATTCCGATGAAACTGGGTCAGCTTATTGTTTACACCAACAAGATAGTTATAGGGATAGTATAAAATTAATTAATTTTTATATATTATAAAATTAATTAACTAAATTTTATACAAAAGTATACAAAATGTTTTGGATCAGTCGATTTAAAACATACAAGAAAAACAAGGTAGATGGAAATTTACTTTAAATATTTTTTTGCTAACTCTTTAAATTGAATGATATATTTTATATCCAAACTCGTATCATAAAAAAAAGGAACAAATGATAAAAAAAATTCCTGAAAAAAAAATCGTTTCAACTTCGTTTAACTTTTGCTCATATCATGAAAATAAAATTTCTCCTTGATCCGAAATCAAAAGCAAAAAAGTTTTTGGGAAAGAGACTTCAAATAGAAGTATCGCATTCAGTGCATGATTCTAAATAAGAAGAAAAACTATTTCCGTTTGGATATTCTTTAGAGGAAATTCGGGGTCACTGAAGAAATTGTCTCGGACGAAAAAGAATCCATTCAAAATTTCTGGGTCTCATTACTTTTTAAAGAAAGTATTGTACCTTGGGAAATGCTCTTCTTTTTATTGACTCTCTCCCGATAAATCCCATTATAAAAGAAAAAAATATTGTTGCAGTTTTACTTTCTCACATACGAACTATATATAGAGAAAGTAGTGCATTTGGAAAAAAAAATTCGAAGTCGAGATTTTCATGAAATTTCCAGTTTCATATTTTCTTGGGCCCTGAAAATGCATTTGTGAAATTATAATTTCCTGTTTATTTGTACTTACTCAAAATTCCAGAGCGTGGAGCCCAAATTGGCAATTATTTGGTGACTTGGTAATGGATTTGGCGATTTTGGTGACAAAATGATTAATACCTGAAACTTCAAGAATTTTCTCAATCTGTCCATTAGGAACCGAAATACATCCAGAATGCACCTGATTGGTCCAGAAAGTTTTAGCCCCGCCTCCCGGAGCTATATAAGGACGGCAATCTGAGCCCAGAGTGGTGTGGTCAATCTAGAAGAACTGAACTGTGAGGGCTTGAATCGGTCGGGGATAGGAGTTCTGATCGGAGGAGTCAACGGGAGAATACCGAAGCGATGAAGGAGTGTTGGAATGCTGTGTGCCGTTTTCTGTCGAAGCCGGTATCGTAGCCCGCTGTGTCGTCGTCGTGATCTGAGCAGTCCAGAACTGAGAAGTGGTCGCGTAGCGGGAAGTGGTGAGTTAATAGCGAAAGCGAGAAGTTTGGAGAGACCTGCATGAGCGTAGACAGAGTCCTTCAAAGATTCCCTACTGAATCCTGTCTGCTTTCTTTGTGTTCTGTGGACGTTGTCACTGCGGAATTTCTGTGTGTGGACGACTGGTGTTGTGGGCTACTCTCTGCTGTCCTGTGTGCTCGTCTCGGCTGTGTATAGTTGTTTTCTGTAAATATTTGTCCTTTTTGTGCTGTCCTGTCTTTTTCCTGTAAATAAACGTCGTCTGTGTTGTGTCGTCTACTGAAGGACTGATCATTGTGTTTTTTTATCTTCTCTCATTAAGTGGTGATATCTGAATAAGCCAGTAACAGCCGATAGACAGTGGCTTACGTTTTTCCACAAAGGTTAAGCGACTGGACTTCAAACCCACATATCGCTGGCTCTATCCGTTACTACATATTGGTGACCTCGGACTATGAGTATTCAAACAGATGTCGTGGCGCCACCTACCCGCAGCAAACACAAACCAACACAAAGTCATCAGACTCACTTGATGCAGCAGCAACTCTCTTCGCTCGCCATAACGCTTGGCGGTTTCGAAGCACTCTCTTCCCTCGCCATAACGCTTGGCACTATAGATAATCGTTCACCTACTACAATCTCACTAGTAGGGGAGTATTGTGGTGTCAATTTAATAAGCCAGTAACAGCCAAAAGATATGGGCGTGCGTTTTTCCAAATGGTTAAGTGACTGGACTTCAAACCCTAACGTCGCAGGTTCGATCCTTCTCCACACCCCACTAATAAAGTAAACAAACCCAA
Source organism: Argiope trifasciata (assembly GCA_026543055.1). Classification (NCBI taxonomy): domain Eukaryota; kingdom Metazoa; phylum Arthropoda; class Arachnida; order Araneae; family Araneidae; genus Argiope; species Argiope trifasciata. Next base: position 176,642 of record JAPMOQ010043689.1, on the reverse strand, counting down.
CTTATTAGGACAAGAAGGAAATTCCCTAACAATACGAAAAGCAAAACTCGGATTTCCCGTGACCCTGAAAATAAAAGTCTGAGCACTTTGTGGTTTCTCCCCAGCTCCACAATTTTATGTTGATTGGAGAGTGAGATAATGCAGGAAGACTTTCCGGGTAGATCATTCCCGTGTTTTTCTAAATATCTTTTCTAATTTATATATTCCAAAATACTTCATTTCTAATATGTTCTTCAACCAGAAGAGTATATGTGGTAATAATTGAACAAAATAGACATAAAGAATCATAATATTGAACGTTTAACGTAATCAAGATCGTTTTATATAGACTCAAGAAATATGTTATTAATTGGAATGACATCAGATTTTTTGTATTAACCTCACATATTCATGTTTGTTTTGCTCAATCTTTGGCGTTCTTCATGAAATTATTCGTAAAAATTAATCTCTATTTCTTCCGGTTATACGTACTGTGTGGTTAGCTATAATGTTAAAAATTTCGGTCATTTAATGTTTCGTATGAACAAAATGTCTTACTTATCGGCTCTTTTCAGAATTGATATTATAAAATTATCTTCAGGAGAAGCATACAATTTATTTATTCTTGTATTTGAAGTACACACAAATAAAATAATGTAATCATTTAAAACTTCGACTTTGACGAATTTCTGCATTTTACATTTCCCCGAATTTGAAAAATGCGTTTTTGAAATTATATCAATGTGGCTGTGAACACAATCACTCAAAGATATTTTGAGTGAGATGGACGAAATGTGACAAGCAGTCTTTATATCAAATCTGAAAAGAATCTCATACACATACTCAAAGATATTTTGAGCGAGACGGAGGAAATTCGATTTTCATATCAAATCTATTGATATTGAAAAAAAAAAAAACGATTGAAAGGAAGTCTGTCCATCCGAGTATTAGCGAACACAATAAATAAAAAATAAAATAGGCTAGCCGAATAAAATTTGGTTAAAAGATTTAGCATCCAATGTCAGGTCTGAATTAAATGATGGTTTAAATCAGTCAACGAGTTAACCATCTTCATCTATATAAATGAAAATCACAACACTGTAATGATTGAAATGTGATTTTGTTCCAAGATTGTCAGTAGAAGTTACATATGTTCTTTTTGTTATACGAAGTACGAAAAGTGTATGTATGAGATTCTGAAATGAAAAATCAGACCACGTGAAGCAGAGACAGCCTTGCCCAATATGTTCGTGCGTGTGTGAAGGGTGGGGAATTTCAATTTTGTAAAAATGCAAGAAAGCTTTGGAGGACAATTCCCAATACATGACGCAAACAGTGGGGAAAAAAAGAGCGAAAGAATAGGGGGAGGGATAATCTGACATTTTGTGATGAAAAATATTTTCCATTTTTGTTTATGCATTTTGAATTCCTTTTCAGAAAAAAACATTCTTTTCATGGGTTTCCTGATCTCTTGGAGCATTACGCGCATCAAAATGTCTGTTATTATTGACAATAACAAAAGGCTTTGCAAAACAATATAAGCATATTTCATTCAAGCTAATCTTTAGAAGGATTCTAATGCCATTTCCCCCCCATCGGTTTTTTTCGGCTGTTCTTTATGGAATATATTTTCTTCCAGCCGTCAAATGTAATCATAAAATGAACATACCAACTCTTATCAAATGTCTTATATTTCTGAAAGTTTAGTAGGAATAATACTTTATCGCCTTTATTAAGTTTGATTTACTGCATATTTGCAAATGATCATATTTTAAAATCCTTTTTTCATTTCATTGTGAAGGAGTGAAAATATTGTGAGCTTCAAAAAATTCAAACTAAATATCGTGATGGATGATGAGCACATTTTAAATCAGTTGAGTAACAAAATATATTTTTGGATTATGTCTTTCTGTGGACATGATAACGCGTAGAATTATTATGTTCATTGACAAAAAGGACAAGATGGATGAAATGTGGTATATGTAAAAGTTTGGATGATTATCCAAGTGCAATTCAACATGCTCACTGGAAAATATAAAAAGCTAGATTAATAAAGTTTCTCTTGTAAAAAGGGATTAAATTTACTTTGTCATAATCGGCTATAAATATATGGTATGAACTTGTAAAATTTTGTCGCTATAATTTTTCAAACTCGATTATAAAGTTCCTTTATCGGATTAAGATTGACCACGCTACTGATTTTCTGTATGTGTGAGTTAAACCGCAACCCTGCGGGCCACGGTGCCCTGGTGGTAAGATCTCGGATGTAGAACCGGAGGGCTGCAGGCTCGAGATTGAATTTCACCGTCGTGTGAGGGGCGTTTCTTGCACGTTAAATCTGTCAAGTCAGAAGTCCTCCTGCTGTTGTGGTGTGGAGAGGGGAGTCCCAGTTCTTGTGTCGTCCTCGATTCAAAATGAGGTCCGTCCCCAAATACCCTAGTTTTGTTTCAAAACGCAACGTTAATATAACTAAACTAAACTATACTACGACAATTCTTTGCCAAATACATATTTTAAATTCTTTTTTATTTTTTCAC